>VZTJ01001091.1:1095901-1239498 GCA_013397795.1 Orthonyx spaldingii | reverse complement strand
GACACCTTAAAATATGCCAACTCCACCGGAGGGGTTGTTTTACCCCTTGTCTGTGCGCGCTGCTTTTGGTTCGGAACTCCGGCGCGCTGAACGGGGCTTGCAGGACGTGGGGAGCTGCATTTCACGTTTTCATTCTCTGCTGCATTCATCCACGGAGCTTAATTTTCCTTCGATATGCTCGCATTGGGTGAAAAACGCCAGCAGTGGAAGCTGCTGGGCTCAGATCTGCTTTAGCAAGCCCGGGTCTGAGTACCCAGTCCTGCAAGCACACCCAGGCTGCACGTTCAGCTCTGAGGAGCCCTTCCAGCATCAGTGAACCTGTTCATCTAAATAAATTTAAAGATGTGTGCTTTCTGCTCAAACATGTATGCACTATGGCACATTTCCATGTAATACTGGTAAAATAATACTTCTTGAACAAATTAATTGCATAAGTTACATGATCTGAAATAGATGGGTAACTTCCATCAGTGCTTACATTCCACGTAAATAGTAGAATTTATGGAAAAGCGAAGATCATTTTAAATAGTCTCAGAGGTTCATAGAGCTCATAAATTTCAAGGACATTGTTTTGCTTTAGAGGGATACTGCTGTTAGATGTAATAAAAAGTACTTGAACTTAACCAATCTCTATTTCTTTATATTCAGTTCAGGGATGTTGAATTGGCAATTGTTGTTGGAGGTGGAAGTCTTTTCAAAGCAGGATTAATATTGTATGAAAAAAATTACCAGTTTCACTGTTTCTTTAGGTCATAATGAGGTACAGCAGTAAGATATCCATTTAAAGCACACTAAATATTAAGAGTGTATCCTAAATATAGAAATATTGTTGCCTGAGTGTTCTGGAGTTCTCACCGTCTCTCAGTGGGGGATGTGGCAGCCACTGGTTTGTCTGTGGGCCTGGCTGAATGGAGATGTGCAGTCCTGTATATTTGGATTGGTTTCTTGCTTATCTTGATTAAAGTTGATACTGAATCAGCTTTGGTTGCCTGTTGTCTTAGGTGTTAGGGACATGCAATGTGTAACAGCATGGCATGGAAAATATTGCTTTAGTGGATGGCAAATCTTTCTATGGGTTTGAAGGCCAACAGTGAGGATGCAGGCCTGAATCCTGCCCTGAGCTCCATGCAGAATGAGGCCAGGGTTGTGGATGTCCACTCGTGCACCTCTGCAGCAAGATCCCAAGATCCATGGGACACACTCAGGCCTGGCCAGGGCTCGACCAAAGGCTGTGTCTGACTTCAGGTTTGTGCTGGAAACCATTCTTAGTGCAGCAGTGTGGTGTGGCTGTGATCCTAACAGAAGAATGTGATAGTTTCAAAGCTTTTTGTTGGCTTTTCGTGGTTGCAGTTGCAGAACTGGTGCTGCGCTGAGCATGGGGAGAAGAGGAAAAAGCGTTCATACGTTCATTCTGCTTTTCCATACCCCATAGCACTATCATGGGCTTGCTCATATGGAAAATGCATCCTTCTTAGGCCCCTCAATAAATCCATCTCTGCCCAGGTACTCGTGTGTCACGTTGCATGTTGCTGGTGAGCTTGTGTGAACTCGCAATGTCACTACATGTGAGTGACACTATAAGCTCAGGGAACACTACACCTGGAGTTCATTGATCTATTTATAACAAGAAGATGTCTGCTCTGAGGAGGGTTTCCTGAGGCAGCAGGGCCAGCAAATCTTCTCTGGTAGAGAAGTAGAAAGTCCTAGAAAGAATAAGGAATTGCACCAAGGTCGTCTAAGTGTAAATCTCTTTCCTGGTTCCGAAGCCTGGTTTTACAGATACCTCTGAGAACAGTCATACCAAAGGTGAAGCATTTCTGGTAAATTTATAGGCTTGTGACCTGAGTTGGGATTTCAAATTACAGCAGGCTAATGCTGGGACTCTCCACTGTAAATAAAAGCTTGGATTGACTGACTGAAGCACACACAGCCATCACCTTATAAATAATTGGATACAACTTCATATGCAACACTTCCTTTGATAGTACTTTTAAACCAAGGCTCCTCTGGGACAAGGCATCCAATAACAACTTCCATTAACAGTGCTATTGATGTTTTGGTATTTGGTTTGATAAATTAGCCAGATTTATTCTTGCTTCGCTGCTAAATGATGAGTCTTATTTATTGCAAAAATTACAGTTTTACATTCAGGTGATATATCTGTAGAAAGGAAAACAGCTGTAAATTACTTGTATTTCTGGAATGCTCTGTCCAAGTGCTCAGACTTCTGTCGCTTGAGTGCTGTATCAGGAGTGAATGTGGCTTCCTCAGTTCCCCTTAGAGGACAAAAATGAGTGTTTTTCATCTTGTAGGTCTTCAGAACTGTCCTGGGGTCTTGGACAATGATGTTCAGTGATCTTTTTTAGAAGGCACAACCGTTTGGTAGTCAGTGGACACAACATATTTGAAAAATATAATGTACCTGAATGACTTGCTGGTTGATGAATGTTGCTGTCTTTGCAGATGAAAAACTGAGATAATTCCTCTAGGTATTACCTTTGTGAGGCTTCAGTCTGTTTACAGAAAGCCAGATGATCTACACCACCTGGTGCTACTTGCTGTTCTTTGTGTGTGCAGAAGACAGACTTTTGAAATTTATAATTGTTTTCTCCTGAGCCTCTTTTACTCTCCCAACCTGATGCCTTTTTAAAATTGATTTTAAAACAGGAAAAAAATGTGGTTTTTTTGGAGGTTTGTTTTTTTTTTTTTTACTGTATAACATTTTAGAATCTACTACATTATTCTTCTTAAAACAAGTAAGGACAAATCAAATCAGACATTGTGTTGTACTAAGAAGGAACATTATTTGGTAAGCATTTAACTTACATGTTTGGTAAACAAAGGACAACAAACTAGTTTGACTGTCTTGATTTAAGGAGTTGAATTTTTCTGTCTCAGGACCAGTTTCTGTGGTCACCAGAAAAGTGGCACATTCTAAAAGTACATCTGAACAGAAGACAATTATCTGCATTTTATTTTTTCAGTGACTAAAACCAAAATAATTTCTATTTTTATGTCTTTCTTCATTGCTTAACTTCTTTTTCCCAAAACCAGACTCTCATCTTGTAGTGGGAAAAACATTGATGGATAGCTGTGTCTGTCCAGAGCAATATTCACCCTAATGAGGTTTTGCCAAGGTGAAAGGGCTCTTCCTTGCCCCACTCAGGTCATTTTGAGCTTGGTGGGTCAGGCAGAAACGTGAACTCTTAATCACATACACACAACAGTTCCAATACTTGAAAGATGTAGTCATCATGGTCAAGTCCATGCCCGCCACTCCTGTCTGTGTTCAGAGCTGGCTTCAGGCTGAAATAAGAAATCCTGTTCTAGTACGTAACCCAAAGTGACTTTGCATTTTTCCCGCTTACCAACCTAGAGGAATTTTTACCATGCTTTGTTTTGGTGCTCTACCCAACTTACTGGATTGCAAGGTTCAACACAATGTCAGAAACATTAGATAAGAAAAGCCAAGAGAAGTGGTGAAATAAGGTTATACTATTAGGCCCAGAATACTTCATAAAGAGCTATCCTTTGAATCTTAGCTTTAACTCTTAAATTCTTTTTCTTACACTATATAGAGGCCATACTATATCCGTGCTGAATCCAGCAAGGGGATTACAGGCTTGCGATATCTGTTGACTGTGTGAGCAGCTGCACAAGAAGCTTATAAGAAAATGTATTACCTGTGGTGGTTTGTAATATTGTTCAGGATTCAGATTCTAGAGGAAGGCACAGAATGTGTCATCTTTCAAGTCGCACATGTGGCCTTTATTCGTTTTCTCTTTGCCTGGTGACTGTTTCGATGTAGTTCAGCCGTGTACCCGATTGTGGTGATTGGCACAAAAAGCCTGAAGCTTGTCCTCCATCATCACTGCAGTTCTTGTCTTCTGCTCTGAGCTCCGTGGAGCAGGGAAGAGCAGGATCTCATTTTTGGTGAGATGCTTGTGATGTTAATTGAGGAGCATCATTGTCTGTGAGCATCTGTGACATCTGGTGATGCTCTGAGTGCATACACGGTCTCGGGGAGCTTGAGGGTGCAGCCGTACTCGTTTTCAGCGTCTGCATAGCACATGAGGGTATTTCTCTGTGCATCTCAAATTCAGAAGTGATGAGTGTCAGATGAATGTCAGAAACTCACTTTCCTAATGCAGAAAACTTTGCCTAGACCCTTCCAGTGCTTTATCCACCCTCTGCCCTGGGGCACAATCACAAAGAGCTCTCTGCTGGTGGACGCAGGACAAGGCAATCACGCTCATGTTGCTCTTGGTACCCTCCCCTCATGGTTCCCATGCCTATTTGCAGCGTGCCCTGCTTGCAGAACAGCATGTGGGAGCCTGGGCAGCATCACACGGCACCTGACTTTCCAGCATTGACAGCCCCTCGCTTGCAGGTGGATTAAAGGAATTACTTAATGCACTAAATCAAAAACTCTGAAACAGGGCAGTCTTTTTGGCTCTTCTGTGTCAGAAAGAATTGCAGGCACGCTGTAGGTTACATAGTAGTCTCAGATATTTGAACATACATATTGTATTAGCTATTTTAAAAAACTGTCGGTGTTTTTGTTCCCAGCATCTTCCAACTGAAAGTATTGCTTCAGGCAAGCTATTTTGATAATTAACAAGAGGGAGGAACCCTTGAAGCAAACAGAGATATTGTTTGATGTTATTCTCAAATTTGAAAGCCATCATTTTAGCACTTTTTAATAACTTGGGGGCATTTGGAGATTACATGCATGTGTTAGTGACTCACAAATGTGACCACAGACTCTCTTCCCATGGTGGTAATAAAGCCTGTAATAAGTGATCCCTAGAGGGGTGTTGTTGTTGTTGTGTTTTGTTGTGGGTTTTTTGGAAACTAATAGAGCTTTGAAATTTGTCTGACCTGTGGAAGGACTTGTAGGTGTGCAGGTTTGTATTTTACATATTTTGCTTTCTTTAACATTGCACCAGAAGACACAGGTGGTCTCACCTGCTGCCACACCTGCCTGTGTTCTGCCAGCAGGTACCTGGAACTCGTTGACACGGTCTTTGTAACCATTCCCAGACCTGTGTCATATTTCAACTCGATGTGTTAGTCTCAAAATCTCGGATGTCTCAAACTCTGTCCCTTTCCACTTTAATCACACACTTCTTTTACGCTTCACTCAGCTGCGTCGAATGACGTTCATGAATACGTGATAGTCAAAAGAACAATTCTGGTGGTGACTGATGATGATAAATTACTGTATTTATCCATTAGGAAGGACATTGGATGACCTACAGATCTGAGGCTGAAGCTAAAAGACCTTTTCTAATCTTTCTTAACACTGCTGGCAACAGCCACATAAATTATTATGTGTTATTTATGTAGAGAATCTGTAAATAGTTTTGACTGATTCTAAGATAAAATAGATAAGATAAAACCCCTCTGGCCTTTGGAGGATATTGCCTAAGAAAATCAATTAGGGAGTATTAAACAATGTGATAATTTAAGGAAAATAATGATTCTTTAAAAGCTTTTGGGGGCATATTTTAGACTGCCTGGGGCAATATTTGCAATTTACATTCCTTTGGGGAGGAAAGAAAAGCATTTTCAAAAAATTTTAGCTTTCCAAAAAACAAACCAGGCCAATATTGAAGTTTTATTTTTGAGAATACGGAGAGAATTCCAAATGCCAACAGGAAAACCATTAAACTTGCTTGAAGTGCTGGCCAAGTGCAAGAAAGTAAATCAAACACTGCCAGTGTGACTGATCATTCATCCCCCATGTTTGTTCTCTCTGCTCCTGGCGGTGCAGAGACTGCTGACCTCCTTTCCCCTTTCCCATCCTAAGGCTTCAGAGCCCGGTTAAATCAAAGCATTTAAGATATATTGGGGGAGTCTTTCAGAGCAAGGATTTGAGCATAAGTCCACTTAGTTAGGAGCGATGGTGTGCTGTAGTTTTGAGTCTTAAGGAACAGCTGTTTAAATCAGTGGTCTAATAACAATTCTAAATAAACACATAATTACTCTAAATTTGGGTGACCTGAGTCAGTGCAGTTCAAGAATATTCCCTGGGCCTGCAGTACATTTCAGTTGGGAAAGCTCATGGTAGTGTTTTAGTTTGGATCAAAAACATAGCAGTGAACAAATCGTGACTGACCTTGAATTTTGTTTTGTACTTCAGGGCAGTTTCAAACTGTGAGCAGGATTCCCTTGAGATGAAATTGAAGAAGCTGATGTGCTCCAGGAGCACCCGTGGGGTGCACCAGCTGTCAGAGGGTGTCGGGTCCCTGGGATCAGACTGGAGCTGGTCCATGGAACCCCCAGAAATGCAGAAGTTGTGCAAATCAGGTCCTTAACACGTATGGCTCCCCTGTCCAGTTCTGCTGCTCTCTCTTTGCTACACAGCTTTAACAAACATAGAAAGTGATGAATACATGCATATATTTAAAAGCATGTATGATTTTGGTTTTCTTCACTTGGTTTAGGCCTGGTACAACTACATTGCATGACTTTGTTTTTTTTCATTGCAACACTGGATCTGTTTCTTACACGTTTGTACGTATTTGCCAATTTTCAAACATACCAGTGTTTGTTACCTCCCCAGTCAAGTGAGAAATTCACTGCCATGAATGAGTGAGTTACAGGTGGTGGAGAGGTCTCAGTTTCACAGAGAGGCTTATGAGGATCTCTCAGAATCTGAAATAGACAGCAGGAAACAAAACGAGTGTAAGTCTCGCTGGCGGTTTATAGATCTCATGATCTTCTGTAATGGAGATTCTTTCCTAGTTCTGCATAGGTGGATGGATCTGAAAGAGTGCCACTAACTTGAAAGAAAATGGAGATTACAAAAATGGAGGTTAAAAGCTCTTATTCTGTTCTTGGCTGGTTGCAAAATTTCTGTGTGACTTAGGTGGGTCTTTGCAGGCTGCACTTTCAGAAGTATCGTCAGTTTGAGCTGTGTTGTTGTTTTGGGAATTTGAAATGTCAGAGTTGCCTGTGATGGACCTCCAGTGCACATCTGGGGAAAGCTGACTGCCTTTTAAAATGTTACTGATCAATGCCATAGAGAGGTAGCTCACATATGATCTGTTAGTAAGATGGCAGTTTGTGGTCAGCATGAGTCTCACTCACTGATATTTGTGTACTTCTGTGAGAAAAACACAAAGATTTAGGAGTATCCTCACAGTCCAGAGGAGTTTCAGGGAAGGTGGTGTTACTGGTGTTGGCAAAGGGTCTGGATTTCTGCCCTCAAGGCAGGAAGCTGAGATGATTGAAATGCAGTGATCCCAGTGGTTGTCATTTGGGGTGCAGTTACTGCTGCCAAAGTGCTGCACTTCCATGTACATGTCTGTGTTTGCTGTGCCAGGGGAGCAGCCCCACAGGATAACACGTGCTGCTCCTGCTGAGGGTTATGGCACTTTGTTCATACTCACCCTCAAGGCCACCTAGGCAGGAAGTTCCAGGTGGGAGATTTTCTATTTATTTCAATATAGATTGCTTCTGTGAATGGAGTCCCACATTAGAAAATTTGTGTAGTCCTGGAAAAAAAAAGGCTGTATTAGAAAATCGGTTTAATCTGATTTTCTTGTACTATCCATTCTCCATCCATTGTTCCAGGAACATGGTAAATAAAGAGCAAATTACAAATGTTGGGTATGGTCCAGTATAGCTTTCAATGATTATCTCTGAAGTGGTTAATAGTGCTAAAGGCAGCATTTTATCTGCATAATTCTATGATTTTGGGTAGAATTAGTATTCCCTGTTTATTTAAGCCTAGGAGATATGGGCTGTAAATTCCTCCTCTGTTTTTGCTGCCAGCACAGTCCCGTGTGACTCAGCTGAGCAGGATGGACTCTTAACCACTCACCTGTTTTTCAGTGATCTGTGGATGCTGAGGACCCAGCATTGAGTGTTGCTTTCATACCACCGTGAGTCTTTCCATCATTTCTAGGAACTTGGACTTGCACTGGTAATAAGCAGGAGAGAAGCAGCACACAAAAAATGTCAGGAAATTGCAAAATACCTGAGAAAACCAGCTTTTTCTTTTTTTTCTTTTTGCCTGTGTTGTGCTTAGTATGCTCCAGTAGAGTATGGAGTAATGAGCCATAGTCACATTTACATGGAAACCACTTCCCTTAATGAGGGGAATGGCGTTATCTGTTTTGCTGTAGTGGATTTCCATTAAAAGCAGGACTTCAGCACATCCACCATCTAAAAGATGTGCTGGGATGAGCTTGGTGGAAACAAGGTCCATAAATATGAGGGATGGGATGGATGAGATGGAAATCTCTGGCTGTGACCAGTTAAGGGAGAAAACAGAAACAGTGTAAGAAATCCTTTCCAGGTGCTGGTCTGTGTTGCAATCGAGTGCCTGATCTTGCACAAATTATAGTGAGAAACAATAGGTACATAAAATGAAAAGAAAAGCGAAAAGGAAAGTGAAATAAGGAGCATATTTTTTTAAGTTAGGCAATTTAACCCATGGAACAGAAATGCTGAGGTAAGTTTTGAACTCTGCGCCTTCTGATGTCTTTAAATGAAAAATGGTTTCCAGAAAGATGCCCAAGCAAAAATTTTTGGCCCTTGGCAAAAGGTAGTATCCCAGGGAAATGTAATGGGTTGCAATCTACAGGAGATGGAATGGTGGTGAATCACTGAATTACTGGTAGTTTTACTGTTGTTGACAGTTGATACAAATAAACTCCTATGAGAAAAAAAACTCCACCTTTATTACAATCATCTTTCTTTTTTTTCCCTTTCTGCTGCCTTACAATGATAGAAAGTTCCTCCTTTCGTTTTTATGTGCTACTGTAAATCTTTGTTGTAATGGGAAAGGAATAATACGTTATCTTTTATCTGAGTTAAAGAGAACTTTTTCCTGAAGAGCTGCAGGCTGTAGTATGGAATTCTACTGATTTCCATGCAGCACTTTACAAAATATTCACTTTGGGGTCCAAAAGCTGCGGCCATGACTGTGGAAAGAATTTGAAAGGCTGCACTTTGGCTGGATGTGGTCAGCATTCGCCCATGATCTGGTGTTAACTCTCATGTCAGGACGTCGAGCTGGCTGTCAGAACTATGAAAATTTTTTCTTTTTTTTCCCGTTTTTTCTCCCTGAGAGATCAAGAATTTTAATGATACGGCATCTCACTTGCTATAAAGATTTTGAGGAAAGGACTTTTTTTTTTTCCCTTTTCCTTTTCTTTTTATTGCATGGACTACTGCGGTGAAAGAAACTTGATGTGTGCCTTCCTTGTGAATGTGGAAGATGATGGTTCAGTTAAAGTGGGCACAAAAACACATCAACACTTGTTTGGTGGCTTTAGCAGGTCCATGCTGGGCTGTGCAGATGAGTAATGTCCACCCAGCTCTGGTGGAGTGACTCCATCTGTTTGGAGAGTCACCTGCCCTGTGTCTCAGGGAAGTGTTTTCCTCCCAACAAGTCTTGTTTTACATCTGGTGTATTGGGACTTGCTCCTGAGACCTGGCCAAATCTAAAACGTTGTTTTCCCGCATTGCATCTTTCTTCCTGACACTGCACATGGTAGGTAGACAAAGTCTGTGTTTAAAACAAAGGACTTTTGCAATGTTTATTCATTGAAAATGAGTTAACTGGTCCTGCAAAGGCTCTGGGATTTAGCTGACAGATTACTGGGAGCCTTTTGCCCTTAAGGAGTTTCTTGAGGTTCTTGGTATGGAAAAAGCTGTGCTTTGAGATTAAATTATTCAGGTGTTTTTCAAAGCAATTAAAGCTTCCAGCATTTAATGGTTTATGTATGCAGGTTAAAAATGGAGGTTGATTAAATCACGGCAAAGGGAAGTTTATTCACAAACGACAGATGGTAATGTCTCTTTTGTGACTGGTGGAATGCTGTTGAGCCCACTTCATTACATTGAATATTGAACCATTATATTAGTGCCATTTTTTCTAAGTGATGGCATTGTTAAAAAGCAGGCAGTAGAATTTGATGCAGTACAGCCCTGGCTGTGCTAAGTAGTGCAGAATACTTCTTTTTTCTGTCAAGTATCTGATTTATAGACAATTTTTCAGCTTGTGTTTTTGAAATGGCCAGGTGAGCTATACAAAACTCCACAAGACCAGGAGGCAGGCCAAAGTAATGATTTTCTTGTTGGAAAGTAATAGACATGCCAGTATAGCATGTAATAACAGCAGGTTTTACAGAGTGGTGCAGAACAGTAGGAGTGTGAAACACATACGTTACATAAATTACCTGTGAATGCATTTCTGCAGAGTTCTGGGCTACAGTAACTCGTTCATACTTTCTCTTTTTTTTTTTTTTTTCCTTCTTTTTTCCAGTCACTGAGCATTTCAGTGTGTGAACTCCTTCATCCCTTTAAAAACTTTACCTGTCTTATCTCCTCTAGATTGAGTACCTTATCCTTTGGATACCTATACTTGCTGCTCAGGAATCAGTGAATGGTTGTAAACCAGACCTCACTGTTGCAGCTTCCAGTATTGCTGTGAAGTCTTCTCAAGTTCCAATTTTTTCTTGTTATCCTTTTTCCTTTGAGGAAAAAGAAAACAACAAAGAAACACCTAATGTGCAAATCTAGAATATCCACCATGCACTGTGTCAGCGTGAGATACCTTATCTGTCCAAGTATTTATTAATTATTCTGAGTGCTTTTTCTATTGTGCTTTCTAAGGGCTACTTCCATAATAAAAGTGAGATTTTATACTCTTCTGATAGTGTTCATTAGTCATTGTGAAGATCTGGAGGCATATTTTGTTCATAATTTTTTTTTTTTGTCCATAATTTCTGTATATTTTATATGAACACACACACACACACACAGGCACAGACACATTGTCCTGCGTTTCTTGTTTCCCTTCCTGTACTCATCAGCCCATATCATGCTTTGTAACAGTTCATCCCTCTGTCTATGATCCCTCCAGTTTCTCTCTTTCACAGCATCCAGGGAGGTCTGGGGCCTTCCCTAATAATTTCTGTAAAAAATAAAGAAACCAGAGTTGCTCAAAATTCTCTGTGCAAAGCTTAGAATAGGCAATGTAGGTTAGAAGAACCCTGGTTGTTGGAGAGAGACATTTCAAGAGTGTAAATCCTTTAAATTTCATGGATGTTTAAGGTAAATCCATGAAATAAACTAGTGAGTTCTGTGAAATATCTTAAGGGACCCTTCATCAGTTTCCACTGCTCCTGGAGAAAGCACAGTAATAGGTGTTTCTTAATCAGCAAAGGTTTCACATTTTTGTTCCACTGAGATAGAAACTTCCAGGTGATATTAATAGACTTTTTTTCACATGGGAAAAAAATTCTCCCTTTGTTTTTGCCCTGCCTTGCATAAAGTTGCTTTTGTTTTTTATTTTAATCATGTTCCATCAGAGGAAGGGAATGTTCTTATGGAGATAATATTTTCATGTTATGAAAGTGTTTTCAGTAGTGAGTCTCCTGCGAGTTGACCTTGATGAACCAGTGACACCGCAATGCCCTTTCTGGTTTTTTTTTTAAAGTTTTGTTTTGTGTTGTATTTCATTGTTATTCTTGTCCCTGTGACTCTTTTTGCTACCAGAAAAATTCCTTACCCATTATCATATGAGCCCTTCATGCATTTACGGATTTAGGTTTTTTAGTAACACTTATGAAAAATACATCTGCTTTCT
This sequence comes from Orthonyx spaldingii, assembly GCA_013397795.1. NCBI lineage: Eukaryota > Metazoa > Chordata > Aves > Passeriformes > Orthonychidae > Orthonyx > Orthonyx spaldingii. Next base: position 1,227,890 of record VZTJ01001091.1, on the reverse strand, counting down.
GATCATGTTACAGTCTTCTGAGACTTGGAGGTGTCTGTGCCTTACCTTGAAGTGTTTGAAAACGGCTCTCAGTTATCAAGATTTAACATCATTTGGGAAAAATCAGAAGTTAGTTGGCTTTTAAGATATTGCCCAAAGGCAATGCATTCAGCATGCAACCTTCTCTGATGTTGGTGAAGCATGAAATTTGAGAGTCTCCAGAAGTTCACCTCAGGTGTAAAACTTCTAAGTAAAAACAGGATTTGGAGGGTGCCAGGAGGTTAATCTGGGTGAGGGTGAGTTGTTTTCCCCAAGAAAAGCCTGTTCCTTTATGGATCTCTGAACCAGGGCTCTTGGTACAGAGGCCCGCAGCTCTGAATCTGTCAGAGTCACTGAAATATCCCATATTTTCTGGTGTACAGGGTTGTGGGACCTTTCATTATTTCTCTTCAAAGCAGCTACTGCTTTTTGAGAGCTCAATTCTTCAGCTACACAGCACCAAAGACTTTGTTTCTGTGGTTTTGTACTTCAGCAGTTCCAGTTCAATTCTAAGCGTTTCCGAAAGTTTTATTTATATTGTGACAGGGCTTCAATCATCATCCAAAACTGATTGCAATTGGAACATTGAGGGAAACAAAAGCATTTCTCTGAAATCTAAACAGATAGGATAAGTATCAAGTGCATGAAAATTAATACTGTTATCTCAATTTCCCATTTTTCTGTTTCAGTTTCTCTAAAATAGCCATGAATTGCTGTGATTTGACAAACATACCAGCAGTTTGCATTGGCTGTCTCTGAAATGGGGAGAGTGTCTTTCCATACAGAGGAGAAGGGAAGGAAGAGTATTTCGTGCTCTTGAAGTGATTAGATTTAAAAAAAAAATCACTACATAAACAGAATATTGGCAAACAATCCCATCAAATTGGAAAAAGAAGCAGCAAGTTTGTGTATTAGGGAAGGAAGTAGCTGAGGGTATCCATGTGGTTTGGTTGGAAACATTTAACTAGAACTTTAGGGTGACTTTGATGGTCACCTTTCTTGCTCAAGGACTTTTGGAGAATATTAACAATTCTGTGTATATAAGGCATTAACTTAATTGAATACCTTTAGCATACCATATAGTGATAACTTCGATCTGCTGTAGTCTGTGTTATAATTATTTGTGTTTTACTGACTTGGAGAGTTCATTCTGAATCCACTGCTGGTATCATGAACCCCAGGATAAGTTCCCATTGTTTGGGCTATGCCAAGTGTTGAGCTGTTGTGCTCCTACTTTGCTGTAGTGCCCCAAAACCTTGGGGCTCAGACCCTGAGCATGGAAGGTGGAGGCTGCAAAAGCCTCTGGAAATAGTAAGTGGAAAATAAACTAGTTGGTACTTCTGAAAAGGATTGTGAGTGCATTCATCCCATTTCCAATCTCTGATACTGACTTTTTCTCCTTCTTTTTGGGTCCATGCCCAAAGAGTCTTTCAAAAACTTGCAAAGAGTCTGATCCTGGGAAAAAACATAATGGTTTATTTTGGGTTTTAGTATTTTACCACTGACCAAGTGTAGGCTTTTTGTGCCTGGAGTTAGGATATGGGACATATATAAAAGCTATTGTCTGCCCTTCCCCTATGGATTATTCATCTTTTTCTTTCAAAATCCACTCATGTCCCTAGAAGTTGTCATAGTGCTTGCAGTCAAATCTGGAAGTTTGAAGGCATCAAACCAGTTGTGATACTAAACCAAGCTGTAGTTGGATGCAATGGTACCTGCTTCCCAGGAGGGTTTACATTTCGGGTAGTGAACATTTGTGATGCAGTTTGAAATGATACAATGATAGGTGCTTTGTAAATGTTCCCCAGAACAGTAGAAGTGCTCATAAACACGTAGCAGTTACTGCTGAGAGTTACTTAAGTTTTCATCTTGGGATATGTGTTGCGTAAATTCAGTTGGAGATTTTACTGATATTTTCTTGGATATTAATGAAACTACCGGTAGCCCTGCTGCTCAGAGAGTACTGTGTTCTATGTTCACCATGCTATGGCTTTGAAGAAATCAGCCTTACAGGAGTTACTCCCTTCTTACAAGATGTGAAACTGGTAAAGCTGGATGTGATCCATATTAACCTTTGCCTTTAAGCAGTACAGCTTAGAGCAAATCCCCCTTTCCTCCAAGCAACACCCCTTGTCCTCCGCAGTATAAACCAGTCTTGGGAGGAGTAACAGAGCAGTGAGTAGAAAGCTTTAATCCAGTCATCCCCAATCCCTGCACATTTAGATAAACCACCAAATCCCATTTTCCTTTTCAGAAATGCTGCATAATAAAGCCACCAGTTGTCTGGACGTAATCTGGCTTTTGCTCCTGTGCTGCTCGTCAGCATCAAGGGCTCCTGCAGTGGATTGGATCATGATACACCCATGAAATATATATATATGAAGAAAATACTGCAACAGTTTGTGGTAGTTTTATGTTGTTGTAATCATGGATTTTAGACAAGGTGTTGACAATTTAAAAGCTGGGAATGGCATGGGTGGGCCACCCACGGTGCACCATGGCACAGACCAGTGCACGCAGACAGTGTGCCAGCTCCTGGGAAATTGGGGTTGTACCAGCACCCCGTGTTATGATCCCACTTCTGACACCAATTTAGTGTTATGATCCTTCCTTTGACACCAATTAATGTTAAGAGACACTGGAATAATGTTAGGATCCCACTCCTGAAATAATACTAGGGTCCGAATTAAAGTGTGAACGAGACCATGTGCTAAAGTCAGCAGTGCAGATTTTATTTAACAGCAAGGAGTGAGAGAGATTGCGAGAGAGGTGAGAACAGGAAGAGAGCGGGGGAGAAAGAGAGAGAGGGACAGATTGTAGTCACCACCACACATGTTCCTGCAGTGTCCAGCTGGCCCTTCTTCTTCTGGTCTTCTTGGTGCTGGGGGTCCCCAAGTGTTCTTCTAGAGGCACCACTTTTATACAGCCCAAGTCCCAGGTATCCAGAGGCATTCCCACAACTTGGGATGGCATGTGTGTATAAGCAGTTTTTTCCTTTCCCAAAGTTTGCCGTGGTGGGAGTTTTTGTCTGCATTGGTTACCCAGATGTGCCTCACTGTGCCTGTCATCTTCCTGTTGTTGGGTCCGTGCTTCACTCACAGTCTGCACAGTGGGATCTTGTCCGGTGTGCCAGTTCCATGCCTTTCATGGTGATTTGCCACTCTTTTGAGCTGTAGGTGCTGATGTGTGTGTGCTTTCAGCTCTCCTGGCCATTGGCAAACCTGAGAAGAAAATGACAGACTGAGTTTGCAAACACATTTCTCTGGAGTGTGGCTCATCAACATTCAGAAATGCCAAACACTCACAACATCCAGCCTGAGGTACTTGGGGTTCTGAAAACCACTTTAAGGCAGAAATGATTACAAACCAATAGACAGTAACCAATTTTCATGCCACTCTGACAGAGCCTTTTCAAATAATTGCATGAAAATACAGCTTTGAAACATGTATTTTCTGTATTTCTAGTGCTATTTATCAGATATGCATCAAGGTGTTAAAATTAATCTTCATTTGCAAATTTCTTTGAAGCAAAGGCCTATGACTCTACATTATTAATCCCTTGAGTTTACCAACATGTGGACATCAGAAGGGATGCTGGTTTACTTTGATTGGGCTTTTGTGCAGAGAAAACAGCACATGCTCTGTCCATCTGCTTCATTAAACTGTAAATGCAATTCAATTTTGTAGCATTTTAATGCACAGGCATTAAATATTTTGTGGACCTTGAGTAGCTGTCTGGCTGTTGTATTTTTAAAGCAAACTTAATCTCCTGTTCTAAGTTTCTGGGTTGCCTTCTGATCTTTTTTCTTATTTTCTTCTTTTTTTTTTTTTTTAATTTCTTTTTAATTTGAAAGTCTTCTTACCTGACTTTAAGCCTTAGATGAAGTTCTTAAATCAGCGGGGAGGATGAGACAAATTTTAGGTATTTCAGCAGAACAATTCAGGTCATCAGTCTTTTGCGATTAATTATAGAGGGAAGCCTGGGTGACTTTGCTCTTAAATTAGATGCCTGCAACGATGGTGAAATGAGTCTGGATCTTAGCCTGGTGAAATGATTTCAGATCCCAGTACAGACAGGTTAAATCTCCAGTGCAAAAATATATTTTTTTTCTTCATTGCTATTAAAAATGCATTCTCAGAATCAATTTTTATGAACATTTCCTCTGCATAAAACATAGCAATGTCTGAGCTGGATTTTTCTTCAGATGTTGGCCTGCATATCCTTTTGAAATGGAGAGCAAACAGAATTAGGAGGAACTAGACAAGACCATTCCAGCCAGTGAAGAAAGAGGGCTTGGTCTGCAGTGCCTTTGAACCACTGCTGTGATGGGGTGAGGCTGCTGCATCACAATCACAGGATCTGCTTCAGGGCTCATTTGTACCCAAACAGTGCTGGCATAAATCTGGGGATTTATCAGAGTTATGTCATGATTTCAGAGTTGTCTTAGGCTGTGGGTTCCCAGGAGAGAAAGTGGCATTGTGTCAGTGTGTTCTGGTGGCACAAAATATAAATATTAGACAAAGGTGACTGACAAAGATTAATGTTTTGTAATTGGGAACATTAGAGGAAGCTAAAGACCTTTGTACTGTGTATTTTTTTAAAACCAACAATAAGGTGTTCAGAAAAGTATAGTGTGGATCAGCATAAAACCTCACTTTTCTGTGGAATGAGAACCTTAGAGTTCAGTAAAAATTACACTTTGCTTCAAGTTGTTTGCTGGCCCTCTTCATGACAGCATATTGATACCTGTGAGCCTTCAGCTGAGAACCTGGGCATGCTTTGAGATCCACTTAAATAGTGTAGTGCAAATATTACATTTTTCACTTCTGAGATGTTTTTCCCCCTGCAATTTAAAGGAATAATATTTTCCTTCTGTGACATTGCCCAAGCTGTTAACAGGCTTGTTTTGTGTTTCTGCTGTCACATGAAGAGAGTGGAAGTCACCATCGCAGCAACTCCGTGGCTTCAGAAGTGAAAGGCAAAAGTGTTACCTTTCTCCTGAAAACATCAGCTACAGGACAGGTGGGCTTTTTCCCAAGTGTTCTCATCAAGTTGCAGTAAAAAGCTTTTCTCCATTCCAGTTGTGTGCTTTCTGTTATGGCTCAAAGCCAGTTTTACCCTTGGATGGCTGAAGTCAGGAAAACTGTTCTGTACAGACCATGGCAAAACACAGCTCCAACAAGGAAGGAGAGAGGATTAAAATACTGTTTATCTGAGAAGAGAGCTGACCCCACTGCCCTGAGCTCTTACAATGCCTGAATGGCCTCACTTGTTGGCATCAGGGTGAGCTCTGTGTTGACTGGAGCTGTTCAGAGCTCGGAGGCTCTGCTGTGCTGAGCTGCCTCTGGTTCGGCACTGCAGCCCAGGAACATCGCTGCAGCCCTGAAGGGAAGGAGGTGACAGAGGTGAATTATTTTTGACCTGTGATCAAACGGCATTTTCAATGAGAAAGAACAGCAAAGAGAACAGGCTGTATTGCAGAGTCCTGCTGACCTCCCCATACCTTCCACACTGTCTCACTGCATTTTGTTGTGCTGGAAAACTCCGTGTGCCTTCCCTGGTGCTCTGGCACAGACAAGTGGCTGTCAGGGCACTGCTGCCAGCCACTCCAGGGGCTGTCCCACATCCTTGTCCTACATCCTGCATGTGATCAAGATCTGTTTGAAGAAGTATGGACAGTGTAAAGGGGACTATTTCTGCTACATGAAAGCCTGTGGACCAAGGAGGGACCTCATGGGATAAAAACTGGCAGGAAACGTAGCTCAGATACTGTTGACAGCACTAAGGGGTTAAAGAGGGATTTCTTCTTCCCAGCTATGGGGTTTTTTTTCATTTTTGTTCACTTGTGATGTAAGTGCATCTTCAAGACACAATCTCTATGTTTTTTCCACAAAAGAACAAAAAGAAGATTTATATCATATAAATGCGTGATTACTTTTAAAGATTTATATTATTAATAACCTTTTCATAGTACAAGATTCTCTAATGGAGAGCAATTATAATCATGTAAAATCTTTCTGCATAATAGTGTTGCTGGGATTTTTGAAAAACCTCTCACAGACAACTCTAGATGTCAGCTGGTAAAACCAAAAGTCATTTCAGCACAATAGTGCTTTTATCATTATGAGAGGTAAAAGAGATTCTGCTGGAAGACATTTGTGAGAGGTACATTTCTAAAACCTTTCCCAGCAGTGGAGCCTGCAGGATGCTCTCAGCTGGTGCAGCACGTTGTAGAGCTTCAGACCAAAGCTGTATTCCAGTGGATATTGTTTCACCAGCCACCCTTTCCAAGGTCCTAGCCATGTGCTGCTTCCCAGCTGTGTGTCTGCTGGAATAGTGTGCTAAGAAGATGAAAGGCTCCAGCTGTTATGTTCTGGAAATAAAAAGCTCTCAAGTGTCTCATGTTTCAGCTGTTTTTTATTTCCCTCTGAAATCCATCTTCTCCATGCACCAGCTTTAGTTTCCCCAGTTACTTCTTCTTTTTCTTCTTCTTGAAAATGGACAGCAGCAGATCCTTCACTCATAAACAGCTCTCAGGAATTACAGATGCTATAGAACAGGCTTGGCTAGGGTGCCTTCAGGCTTTACGTAGCCTCCTTCATCAAGGCAAGAGCCCTAAGACACAGATACCGTCCCACTGAAAACCAGGACATTTTAGGATCCAGTTTTACATCCATGGCCCTTGTCATCTTTCTCTTGGTTTTCCTGTCCACTTGTTGCTGTCGCTGTGCTGCTGTGCCAGGGTGGGTGCTGGTGTGATTGTCGCTTCCCATGATGTTTTAAGGAGTTGAGATGTCCTTTTAGTCAGATGGGAAGCTCTAGACTGTTGGATGTGGTGCAGATCATGTGTCCCTCCACGTTCTGCACATCAGCCCCTTGTCAGGATGTGCTCCTGCCAGCTGTGGCACCTTGTCCATGGCCAAGAGCCTCAGGGACTCCTGCCAACTGCAGCATTTTTAAAAGTTGCACGAACACCTAAAGGCAGACAGGGATCCTATATGAGTCCATCCTCTTTCCAATGAAATGATCCATTTCTATGAGTCTATAATTCCCTACCAAGGAGTTGCTGAGAAGGAGGGTAGCAGGGCATGGTCTTTGAAAGTGCCTTTGTGCACTGCTGGGAATAGCCTGGGAGTGGCTTTGCCCAACTCCCCTGGGTGCAGATGTTTCCAGCAGGCCCTGATGCTCAGGAGAATCTGCTGGATTTGTGCTGCAGCCATCCTGGGGGTGTGAGCAGCCTGTGGGCTCTGAGACCCTAGGCAAGCCCAGCCACTCAGCTCTGGGGTGAGCTGTGGGCTGCATCTGCAGGTTGAGGATGAAACTGGGTCGCTCAAGAGTAGGACAAGGACAGACCCCCCAGAAACGCAGCCCCTCCCCTGGCTAAGCACAGCCCCCCTCAGGAAGCGTGAGCAGCCATCTAGGAAATGGCATTTTAAGAAACTGTAAAATCAGCAGTTGGAAGTAATTGAGTTGTGCCTCGTGTATTTCTTTTGTCACTGCCTACTGTATTAAGTTGTTCAGTTATTTAAAGAAGGAAACCCCCTGAGATCTCTCCTGCCTTCTGAAGTGCGGGGCAGGGTGTATCGGCATCCACAGGGTGCTGGTTGCCTGGAAGGTCCCGGTGCCATAACACAGCAATCTGTATTCCCATGCTGTGCTTTCATCCCAAGATCACAGAAGAAACAGGATCATTACTGTATATTACAAGAATTAATTGTGTGGCTTAGTTTATTGGAAAAGTTGTGTATCGAGAGTAGAGAGCATTATCTTGCAGTAGCAGAGGTGCGTGACCTGAGTCATGGAGTTCATTTCTACAGTCGATCCTGCACCCTGTCAGAATTTCCTTCACCTCTGTGAAGGAGTGTTCCTTCCCATCTGTGCCCACAGCAGGGTGCGAGCTGTGACTGCCAAGAGCCCTGTGATGGATATCATACCCATGGGATTTCCCCGGGGAGGAAGGTGTTCATTTTCCCCAGAGACAGCCAGTGCCTTTTGCTCCTGATCTGAGGTGGGAAGTGAGGAGCAGGGCTCTATCCCTGCGTGTCCCTTTGGAGGTGTTTGCTTCAGAGCCGTGGGGTGGATCTGTTCCTAAATTTCCGTTCCATTCTGATTCCTGGGCTGTGGAGGGATGAGAGGTCATCCTTGTGCTGTGCCTCCTCTGCTTAATGCTCCTGAAAGAGGCGTGCTCCTGCACCGTGCCAGCAGCAGCAGACTTTTCCCCAAAGGCTTGTCAAAGCTTCCTCAACTATCTCGGCAATACTTTTATCTATTTATGTATAAGCAGAATTTAAAGGGAACAAATGGCCTGTGTGATCATTCCGGTGTTCATTTTTTAATGCATTTAATTCCTGATGCTGACACTTCATTTTTCAAAGCGGGATTAGAGTTGCTGAGGATAAACAGCGCCAACGTTACGTACGGCAGGAGCGGGGACCTGTGTAAAGCTCAGCCAGGCTTCCTTATTGACAGAGCCTAATTAAAAATGGATAAAGTTAAAGATTTTTTTCGTTGATAGTCAGATGTCCTGGAATGAACTATCCTGTGCAGCTGTTCTTTTTGTGGTACCACAAGGGGATTTAAACCCTGCGTTGATTCCAGTGTCTCTGGGCCTTCCCAAGAACCATGGGCTGAACATGCCATTTCCATGAGCAGCACCTCTAAACCCTTCAGCACAGCCTCCTTCTCTCTATGTAGTCTGTTTAAAAGTCCTAAAATAATTTCCTGGAGCAGTTTCTCAAAGCTGGCAGATTGAGCATCAAAGGATTGCCCAAAACTCTGGGGTGGACCTATTTATTAAGGCTGATTAATGCAACGAATGTGCTGCATACGAATTCATGGCCCCCTATAAATATCGGACCTCCAGGAGTTTGTAGCATGATTTTGGAGAAGTGGTTCAGAAGCAGTGCTACAGCCATTGCTTTACATTTATTTTTGGCCTTTTCCTTTTCTTTTAGTAGATTGTGGTTACTGTGAAATTAATTTTAAATTTTAGTTTTTATTCAGTGTTTAAACGGACATCATGTTTATAATAATACGAGGTGTACGGGCTGTCTTTCAGAATTAAAAGCAATGTTTTTGCCTGTTTGTTATGGGGAGGGATGAGTAATGACTTAGGGACAGCTTTGTGGTAATAGTGTGTTTTGCTTTAGGTTTACTGACGAATGGTGTTTTCTTCAACCAGCAGGCTGGCAGGGAATTGCAAACAGTGACCTCATTTATCCTGCTGGAGCTCACTCTTCTTGACGTTTTCATCAGCCAGTGGGAAGATGTTTGCTGTTCAACTGCTGCCAGCAGAGCTGGTGCTTATTTTTATCTCGGCAAACTCGGTGAATATTCTGAACATTGTGTCAGTTTAAATGGTGTTATGCTTGTCCTACACAGCACCACGTTTTGTGTGGAAATAGGAGCAGCGGCAGGTCCACAGTGGCTGAGGCAGCTCGGCTCAGTGATGGATTTCATTACAGGTTTATGCAGCGTGTGCTGTAAGGCTGTTTATAAGGCTGTTTATAGGGCTATTTATAAGGCTGTATATAATTTGAACCTCACTAGCTGGAAACCATTTGCAAAAATAATGCAGCGTACTACGGATATTTTCCTCTTTCATAAAAGATGCAGGGAAATCTACACATGTGTAATGTTATTGTCTTGATCTTTAGGAAAGAAGTTACTGAGCCTACTGCAGATTCATAATTTTTATATCTATTTTTTAACTTTTAGCATGGAACTTAGAAGAATGTTTTGCAAAATTAAGCGTTAATAGATGAACCAATTGTGAAATGCTGAGAGAAAAACAATTATTCCTGTTTTCCTAGAAACAGTGGGAACTCTGAACAGTTGCCTAAAGTCTTCTACTCTAGATTGGTTTGCATTTTGTAAAATCAAGCTTAGACTTCTCCTCCAATACATGATTTGTGTAAAGTGGAAAGTACAATGCTGCCTAACTCAGTGTAATGCTGCATAACAGATACTCAGGTCTTTCTTTTTGTCTTGTAACCTGGCATTAGCAATGCAGACAGAATCCCAGCAGTGTTTGTTGTGGTAGAGAAGGGCAGAAGTGTCCTGGCAGATGCAGGCTTGTAGACTGCCAGGCTTCTTTTGTACACATCCTGGCAGTGATTTTGATGTGTTTCTTATTTAATGGAATGTCTCAGAGCATGTTTAAAAATTAATTAGTGCTGTAAGTTCATATAAATAATGTGTGTTCATATAAATAATATTTACTTAACATTCTGTAGTTTAAACAAAAGAAGACTGATAAATAATAATAATAATAATAATGAATAATAGTTCTAGTAAATAATTTCAGCAAGTGTTCAAACTTCTGAAAGTCATTGTTAATACACATAGTGCCTTTTCTGCCCCATTTTGCACCAAGTTCCAGCAGGATGTATAGAGGCAGGTGTGGTGCTGATCGGGGTACCTGCAGCTTGTTTTCAGTTTAAATAAGTTTTCTTTTGGAAACTGTCAGGTACTATTAGGTATCTGCCAGGAACATCTCTAGTTCAGCTGAGAAACAACGCAGTGGATGCACTGCACAAAATAAATAATTAAAAATGTGTAAGATGAAAGAATTAGTTGCTTGATGTCATATCCTTGGCAAATTTGAGTAGATTTTTGCAGCTGTTAAGGTTAAAGAAAGGCAGCCTTCTAATGGGGTTTTTTGAGTAACTGAAATCTCATTGAGTTTTCTAGCAACTTTTTTCAGTTTTGTAATTAATTTATAGTAAATACATTTGGAAATTGCTACTATTATGCAGACTACCTTTCCTGACTTCAGATTCTTCTGGAATAGGTTGAACTCTGATACGTGCTCTACACCATTCAACTGGGAGCAAACACATCCATCTCAAAGACAAGGGTGGCTACTTTGCTGTGGTAGCATAATGAACTCATCCTGAATACTCATTTATTCAGTATCTCTGTCCATATCACTGCGTCAGGGTTTAATCCTTAACAAAGCTGCTTGTTACTGGCCTTATTTCCTGAATAGAACTTGATGCAAACAGCATGAAGTTCCCATACTGTCATTGCACTGGACCTGTGAAATCATTTGTTTTGCTGTCCTGACCACAGTCCTGTCATATAACTAAGCTATTTTGATGATATTTTTTGTCATCTGCTTCTGGAAATGATAGTGGCATCTTTGACATATGAATTATATTTCATGTTCCATTTCTATGAAAAAAACCTATCATTACTTTCTAATTTTAGCTGCCACTTGTCCATAGCCACTGAAACATTATTTTTATGAACAGTCTTCTAAATATCCATAGTTACATATTGTTTATTTTCAGGATATTTAAATATCATAAATATCAGGCTGCAAATGTAGATAAGTATTGGTATTTAAAATGCACATAAATACTTTGTAACAGTTAAATAAAGACATATAACAATTAAATATATAAGGCTTGGAATGCCATCCATTCCCAGCCTCCACATGTTTCTCCAATACTCCAGAAACACCATGGGGATGGGTTTTCAGCACTTGTGTACCTTTCCTTGCTGCTGTGAGCTGTTAAAGCAGTCTTTTAATAAACAGCACAGCTTTGCTTTATATTGGGCATCTTCCACCAGAAAAGTCCCACACAAGTAAATAAATGTGTTTTAAGGCACCAAAGATGCTCTGTGGGACCCAGACCTGTGTGCAGGGATGCAGCCAGCAGAGCTGTGTGGGCAAAGCCTTTCTCTGCAGGATTTTTTATGGACTAGGGAGATTGGTATGGTCAATAATTTGATATGCATTTTAAACACTTAGAATGATTTAGTGTATTACATAAGTGGAAGAGGGAAAAGCTGTATCTGTTTTTCCAGTTCATTGTTTATGACGATAAAAGGAGTTTTAGTAACTTCACAGTTGGTGCTACTCTGTTGATGCTTTTAATTTTTACTGTGTTTTGTTTTAATCCATTAAAAAAAAACAAACAACAAACCAGGATTATACTGGTTTGGGGTTTTTTGGTGGTTTGGATTTTTTTCTTTTTTCCTTTTTTTTTTTTTCCCCTTTCTGGTCTTGTATTTCTTATTAGAAAACTACAATTCTTCATAAAACTGGCAGGTACAATTCAAACCTGAATACTCCATAATAAGCATGCAGTAATAATGTAGACACTGAAAAATGGGGGAAGGCTCTTCATCTGGGGCTGAAAAATCATGTATTCTCTGTTAGTTTGAAGGCTGGGAATGCCATATAAATCACTCTTTTTCAGTAAGCAGAGAACAGTAGAAGAGTAGAGAAGGGAAAAGGTAAACTTCATTACAGAGTGTAATTACAGAATTCATTACAGAAAATATGGACAAATAACAGAGCTGAAGCAAAGAGTTTGAGAGACATCCTTGTCACTTTGCCTATGAAGTGTTTCATGTCTGCAGAGGAGAAGGGCAGGGGTTTTGTCTTCCTGTGTGCTCTGGAGGCTGGACTGGAACAGGCACAGGTGGGTTGTGCTCATTTGCCTGGTCTGTAAAGCACAGAACAATCTTTATTTCCATTTTTCTTAGGTTCTTGTTTTGCCCTGTGGAATCCACAGCAGATAACCCACAATTCATAAAGATCTGGAGGCATTTGTTATTATTTATAAACACTGATAGTGTGGGTAGCGGAAAACCCTGAAAATAGGTAAGAAATGTAAAACCTGAATTGGAAACCAGAGCATGTTTAAGAATTTGGATGAATATGGCATATTCATAGGAAAACTAACTTGATTAGACAGCTTCAGGGATATTTGGTGGACAAGAACAGCAACAATTTACCACAAAAGTGTATTAAAATACGGGAAAATGTAGAAAGTTATTGAAGGGTAGGGAAAGAGCAGGGAGGGACTGGAATAAGAAAACATGTGAGGAGTGCAGGCAGACATTACTGCCAGAGGGCTTTCTCTGTGTGCTATCTGCAAACAGCTCGTTTTGGAAAGGAGAGTTCTTTTTGGTCCAAACAACAGCTGTAGAAACCATTAGAGGTGATTACCAGGGCAGCTTTGTAGGATGCTGCATAACAGATTATCACTTAAAATTGCTAAAATGTTGTGAGTGTAAATGTTACAAGTCACATGTGAGTGTAAATGTTACAAGTTTTGTGGTCCACGCATGGAGAGCATCATTGAATGAGCATTTAATAAGAGTCTGTGGAGCTGCATTCATGTCCTAAGCAAAGGTTGAATGTGGAAGGATTCAGATGAAGCACTGAAGCTTAACCAAACTTTATTAAAAAAAAAACCCAAAACCAAAACAAACCCCAACGTTTTGAAAAGAGATTATTGATATTGAGTAATGCTCAATTCATTGTTGTGATGCATACCCATAACCCAGATCCAGGTTTGCCACACAATTGCAGTTATTTGTTCAAATAAGCGTGTATGAATTCTCAGCAGGTTTAAAGATATACTGTAAGGCATTTTCTATTGTACAAATTCCAGAAGGGTGCTTCATTTATGTTGAGAGATCCATAAAATTTAAGAGACCATTTCAGGGTGTGTGAAGAAGTCGATAAAGAATTGTCTGCTTCAAAAACTTCCTTTGCTAAAGTAGTGTGTGAAAAGAGCTTAGAGAAGTAAAGGTCTTCAGTCCTAGAAGGTTTCAGGGCTTACTCAACCAAAGCAATAGCAGCTTTGAGGGATCATCAAGGGCACAGCTTCAGAAGATGATTTATAGAGAGTCCTACCTTAGGATTCAATCCCTATCTTCTCTGCCTGAGGTAGTTGGTGTGTCTTACTATCAGCAAAGCCTTCATCGAGGAGGGGAGCCTTTTGCAGTGATCCCTGCAGTAGGGCCCCTTCTGCCTGTTCTTTAATGTGTGCTCGTGTCAATGCACCAATCCCTGATGTGGTTTATGAGGTGCTGCTGGATGGGAACTTGTCATTCTCTTGGAAATCTGTATTTGGGTGACTCCCGTGCCTTAACGCAGTGAGATACATAGTGCATCACTAAGAGAACAACGGGCCCAGTCTGGCTTTCATCTGCACTAGAGCTGTCTGTGGTTTTGGCACTGGTGCTCCAGAACTGCAGCTGAAATCAGAATCTGGGCTAATGTGTTGTTTGAGAGGCTATAAATAAATAGCCCAAACCTGGTTAATATTCTTGTGAAGATGCACACTGTACCATACAGCTTTCTGAAGCAGGACCAACTCTAATCTTGAACTCTGTCCTTTATGTTCAGTCAAGAAGTGGCTCCTAACCCTGAAATAGAGAGCTGACACACGGTAATCTGTAAAAACAATTATTCCCAGGCAAATGTGAGAACATTTGCAGATGCTGAAATGAGGAAAGAAGAAAAAAAAGTCTTGTATATCTCATTTGTCTGCAGTCAGAAAATGAAAGAGACTGTTGTGAAAACTCATACTGTTCATAATCCTTCTCAAAAGTCATCTTCTTAATGTTTGGCAATATATAAAACCTTAGGCATGTGTGTGGAATGCTAACTGAGGCAGTTTTAAAATTAATGTTACCTCAAATATGTTTTGAATCAACTTCCTGTGAATTTAATTAATCATTACTTCTCTGGCAATTCAAATTTGCATATTTTTAAGGCTGGCTCTGATCCATGTTGGCATCTGAAGTACAGAGATCAGAACTCCTCTGAGTAACAGAGTAAGGCATCAAACAAATACTGAAACTTGAAATGCCGTGTGAATTGTTACCTTCTGCCTAATATTAAACCCTGGATTTGGCAGGCTGAACAGACAGTGTGCAGCCACTGAAAAATGTTTTGTTTCAAAACATGCTGTGTACTCTAGCAAAGCCAGCCCTCCTGGGCACCTGTTTGCCCTGAAAACTATGGCCATGGAGAGAACCCAGAAAGTTTTCTTGGAACTTGGAAATTCAAAATGTTTGGAAAGCAATACGTGACTGTTCTCCTCATATTGTCTTATCTCTGTCATCAACAGTCCAAGAAAAATGTATATTTTAGGTAAGAATTAATGAAGAAAATAATGAGCAAAAGTATCTGTTCAGATAGATATGTCATGATGGATGTGAAGTGGATGAGTTATGGTTAAATTGAAATTAAGGAAATATTTATGAATTATTTAACCTCTTGTTAAATTGAAATTAAGGAAATATTTATAAAAAGAGCTTTCTTAGTGGCAGAAAGGTTTGAGGGCTGAGTTTTATTGCACTGTCTTCAGTGATGTGCAAACGAGCATGATGTGAGGTAGACAATTTTACTGGCTTAGCTGAAGAAGAAAATTTGTAGTTATGAATTCTCTCTTCCACTGCTGCCATCAAGAGCAGAAGGAAAAAAAAATAAGAGACTTTCCTCCATTATAAGCTTCTAGGGAAGATGAAGTATCATTCCTGCTAGACTGCTGAGTGCACACACAGGTTTGGGATTAGAAGTGATGACACTCTGTGTAGAGATGATGGAAATTGCCCCATCTCTGCGTGGACATCAAAGGAAAGTCAGCTGCTGGTGTGGAGGTTTTGTGCAAGACTCCTTAGGAGATCCAGCATGTGTGCACCTCAGCCTCTGCTGTAAAAGCACAGCTTTCTCCTTTTCCACTCATCTGGCTTCTCCTGGTGGGAGTGACTACAAGGGAGCAGGGCTCACCTCCTGTTTCTGTAGTTGCTGCTGTTCTGTTTGTTCTTGCTAGGTAGTGCTTTCTGTCAGGAAGTGCAGAAATAGTGAAGTTTCCAGGAGGAAAGTGTTGTTTACAAGGCATCCCGCATCGATGAAGAGGCACCTGCTCTTGTTTCATCCAAGACTGCACAGCTCTGTTTGTGCGGGAGGCAGGACGAGCCTCCAGGCTTTTCCTCCCCTGTGGCTGCAGCCCCTCTTCAAAAGCTTTCCTCAGGAACAAATTTTTGTAGTAACCTAGTTGAGTCTTCCCTCAAGTCAGACACTGACCTGTTACCTATCCCTTTTTTTCCTCCTCATTTGTCCTTTCTGTCACGTGGGTGGCTCACTGAAACTCTCCATTCATAGCATCATCTGCTGGTTATGAACCAACATCCCTTCCAAGCACCCAGACTGATCTGTCTTTTGTGAAGGGTTGCTGGGACAGTTTTTACTTTGAGTAAAAATACAGAGCGTTAGCAGATTTGCCCCTGAGCTCTAACTTGCTCTCCAAGCAGCTTTGACTCCTCAGTTAAATATTTCTGAACAATGTTTCCTGCCCCGCTCCGAAGCAGGCACGGGGAACTCTCCATGGTACCTATGCTTAGGATGGTGCTGTCACTGGAAAAGGGAAAACACCACAACTCTGTCTTCTGACTGTCATCCTCCTTCTTCCAAAAGTCCTTCACAGCTCTTCCAAGAGTGCAGCCAGCCAATATCTGTGGGTGTGTGCTGGTGGGAACTGAAGGTTTTGTTGTCTTTCAGCCATTTCTCAGTTCAGCTTAAAATGAGTTGGTGTAATTATTATGTACCCTGAGAATGAAAGTAACTTTGGCCACTACTTCTCTCTTTTATATAGTTTTAAAAGAATTCTATTTCCAGCATTTTCAACTGTTGAAGTAATTTTTTTAATGATCTGTTATATTTTAATTAAAAGGTCATATTTGAAGACTGAAGTCTATTTTTATGTGCATGGAATCTGCTGCTGGAGTGCCTTTGTTCATTAAAATCAGAAAATTAAAATAGAAAAAAGAGACAAGGGAAATGAGGCATATTATACTATTACTTTCACGTTTGGTTTTGAAGGTAAAACTGTATCCAAATGATAATTAGGCTTTGCCCTCAAAACAGCCTTGCTACAGTACATGCACTGATGGAGGCAACTCTGGGACTTCCTCCTTTCTGGAGTTAGAGAATTCCCAGCTGAGTAGGCTCAGAGTGTTTCCAACCACTCCACTAAAATCACATTATCATCCCTAAAGTCAGGATGCCTGGGAGATGGAAATTCACGTGTAAGGAGATAGAATCATCACTTGGAAAACACAGACTCTATAGTTGATTTTGCATTGCAAGAATGTATACTAAGAAAAACTACTATATACATTAAAACTCTGGATTCAAGGCTCTCAAGAAAATGGCATCCTTGCAGAACTCATTGTATGTTTCAATGGTTTTGCACACAATTTTAAGTGGTTTTGTTTGCTTGTTTTGAACTTATATATTTTGCTTTGATATGCAAAATGTGTTTTATACATCCATTAAATCACATCCACTAAATTATAGAATATACTGCCTGTGGTGGAAGAAATTATGTATTTGGGTAACTTTCCACTTTCAAGACACTTCTGGTCTCTGAGCTGGGTGGCTGTTCTTCATATGAGCCCATTTTCAGGAGGAATCAGCATTTCTTCACCACTTGGGCACGCAGCTCTTGCTGGCTGCTTTGGGGCCCTGTGAACCTTTCCCAGTTGAGAGGTTGTACCCCATTTCGTTGTGCATCCCTGCATCACTTCAGTTTTCTGTGCTGTGACTTAATTACTGATTCCCAGATGTGCAGAATGGCTGATCCTCTTTAAGTCTTCTAAGCTGTGTAAATAAGGAATGATTCTAGGCAGGTAGACAGATCTGCTCTGATTATACAGTGGGATAATAAACCCAGAAATCTGTGTGTTAGCTCAAAACCAGTTTTGAATTGATGCTTGCATTTGCTTTTAGACTTTCTTTTTTGGTTTTGAAAGGACAGTGTCCAGGTGGTGTAAGGTAGGTTTGCATGGTTCTATGTGCAAATATTAAAGTGTAGGGAAATTAAAATGCAGGGCTTTTCATAGTACTTTAACTTGATTAGGACTTGAGTGGAACTGTTGGTACTGATTTAAAATAAGTCAGCTCCATTGAAATAAAGAGACTTAATTTAGGTGCTATTAAAAGCATCACCCCGAGAAACTGCTGAGGACCTTAGAGCAGATCTGAGATCCATCCATGGCTCTGTATGATTCATCCAAAGTGGGTGAGCCCTTACAGTGTACCTACAATACAAATACAGTTACAGAGTACACACCCAAAATTAGTAATTCCCATTAAAAAAAAAAAGGAGCTGATTGCCTATAAACATGAATTATTTTTATCCTCTTTTATGATTACAAAATGATGCACCTCTGAAGTTTCTGTGAAGCTCTCATTTTTTGGAGAAGAATTTTTTAGAATTCCTAAAGCTCAAATTTGAAAATTTACTTTAGGAACAAGCATAGTTCTCCCTTCCATCTACCTCTTAAAAATAAACCTGAAATTTATAAAATCTTAAATATATAAAGTGTCTAATCTTAGTGGATTAGAGCAGAGTCCACACCCAAACCTGATATTCAAAATTAATTTCAAATTAATGACTTGTGTTCGGGTGTAATTTTTACCTTTTATTTGAAGCTCTGGCATCTGCTCAATGTCAATCCACAATATATTTACATTTCTTAAAGCTCCTTGGTTTTGTTTTTAACGTTTTGAAGTTTTCATTGTTACTATGGAAAGGTGAATATCATCCTTCCAGGTTAGTTGTGCTGTATTTTTGTTATGCAGATGTTCATTGTGGGTGAATAAAGTTTTAGTGTAATGTAGTATTTCCTTGTAAATGGTGCAAAGACACATAATTTGCTTCCTTCATTGAAAAAATACAATAATAACTCAAAAGAACAGATTGATAAAAAGGAGCTTGGTCTACAACAGCAGAGAATCGTGAGGATTTCATTTGATTGGCAGCGCTGCCTGGTTTTGGCAAATCCTTTTTGATGCCAGCTAATAAATGTTGCAGCATTAAATCCCAGAGATTACCAGGTATTTGGAGAGAATGAAAATTGTCTTTGCATTGTGCATTGTGTGCTCGAGGCAGTGCAGAGGCGCAGGAGGTGCTGAAGGACCTGTGAGAGCTCTGGGTAATTCCCACAGGGAGCACTGTGGACACTTCCCTGGTGAACAAACCCCAGGGTTCAGCCTGGCATCTCTGCTGGAGTAGCTAAAACAATCTGACCAGGTCCATAGACATTATAAATTTGAAGAGCATTAAAATGATGCCTAGATCTTACTATTTAAGATTTTTTTTTTTTTTTTTGCATAAAATGTAGTTACTTGACCATGAATTAGCTTCACAACACAGCATTGCTTGTAAATAGATTTTTTATTTGAAACTTATTTAATGCTGTTCTTTTCAAAGAAAGCTCTGTGTGCTTGTATATTTTTAGATATGTTAGAAGTTGTTCTTATGGATACAGGCATTTGATAAAGGAGAGTGATTTGGCTTTACCTTTCCAGTTCTTAATGGTCACTGCAGTTAAGAGAACTACTCGTACCTCTAGACAGTAAAACCCTAATGCATAGAAAATGAGGATTGTGGAAGGGAAGAGATAGAGTTATATGGTGTCTGTAAAACGTGGAAAGGTAAAGATGAGAGGCAGTGTAGAGCTTTTGAAGAAAAGGAGATAATTTAAACTCTCTTCTATCAGTGTTAGAGGTAGCAAAACCAAGAGTAAGTGTAGAATAATGGGCTAAAGGGGAAGGGGAATGAAATTTCAGTCACCTGCTATAGCAGATGTTCTCTGTGTATTATTCCAGTTTTACCAAGCAGAAGAAGAAAAATGACTTTCTGAAGGAATTGAGTGGTAGTGAGGATTTTAGTAATTTATAGAGAAGTCTTAAGACAGTAGTGGCAAATTTCCAAAGGCTTGAGTAGATACTCCTGAAGACTGAACTTGGCTATTGTATTGTAAAGCAGCAGGACAGATGTATGAATCTAAGAATTATTAAAAACTACTGGTAGTAATTACAACTCAGGTGGTAATTTTTAATGCCTCATTTGTGAAGAATTGAGTAGACCAGGGTTGTGATGTTCTTTAGTCTTCTTCTGGATGATTACTTCTGTGGCAAAATGACAAAATGAAAAACCTTCTGAGGACTTAGAAAATTAGTCAGAAAAAGACTTAAATTACTGCCTAATTAATTTTATTCTATTGGTTTTATTCTGCTGACATGGACAAGCACTCAGTGTTCAAGTAAAAAAACTTACAGTACTCTGAAATACACTACAAGGGGATTGCTATTCTCAGTCTACTGACAACTTTCTAAAATGCTTTGCTTTCCTGAAGCTTAAGGCACCTGCATTTGCCAGTCTGACAAAATTCTGAGTGTATGTGTTTTGTCTTCTAAGGTTTTTTCTTCCCTGAATTTTCCATTCTTTTGCTATAAGAAAACCATGATATCAGTTTGGATATAGACATGGACAGAAATCTGACAGTTAAGACGGAAAACTTATAAATAAGGAAGAAAAAAAGTTGAAATGCACTACATCGTCACATTTTGCATCTCTTCATTTTTACATAATCATGGTCTTTCTGTGATGGAAATTTTCCATGCTCCATGTGTTTTATTCTCCTTTGGCCTTGTATCATCTCTGTCACCTGGTACATTAAACAGCAGTCAGGTTCAGAGCCACTTATAACTGATAAAGGACTTTATGAAGTTTTACCCATCCTGTGATTATCAGTCTAATTTTTAGGTATGGAAATTGCTGTGTAATCTCAGAAGACAGTGACCCATAAAAGCTGTGTGATTGAAAATCAGATACATAATTGAAATGTGACGATTGTTTCTTTAAATACACATTGATGCGTTGGTGCCATCTGGCAGTGCCTAGATCTGCCCTTGATTAGCTGTCACTGACTGGCTGGTCGGGTACAGGCACCAGGATAGATGTGGGTCATGCAGATGTGCTCCTCTGAGATGAGAGTGGCCCTATTACCATTTATTTTTCTCATAAGAACGAGACTTTTGGAAGCCCAGTTGCAGAGGAAGGGATCACAGGGGAGGTAGAGCTGTTCACGTTAACTTGTGCTGTTGAAGCTGAGTGAATTTCCACTTTTCCTTATGCCTCTCTGCTCCTACCTGACAAGGATTCCGGAAACTGTCTTCTACATTTAAGCCACAATTAGTTGTCCTGATGATTTCTTCCACTCACCTGCCTAATTACCCGGCGAAGTCTGCAAATCAACCCGGCTGCAGTCAGAGCACACCTAATTGCACCTTCAATTTAGAGCACAAGTGGAGGGCTTGGGAAGATGTGCAGCCTGAGTGCGTGCTCGTGAAGGGAACTGCCAAGGATTGTTTGTGGGCCCTTCCTCATGAAGTGGCTGTAGTGGAGGCATTGATTTAATTCTTCTCCTTCGTCCTGCAACAACAGCTCGACTTGTAATCTGAATAATATGTTTTTCTTTTCTTTGTAACCACCACATTAACGGTAATTACTGAGTGGCTGGAAGAACCAGAATGGGTCTCATTTTTTTGAAACAGTTTATGCCCTTTTCTTGCTTGGTATGCTTAAATATTTGAAGTTGCAGCTTTAAAATAAATTATTGACAAAAGCACCAAGGGTTTTTTCCATTGCTCACTTGCAGGGTTACCTAAATACGCAACTAATCACCACAGGGAATGCATGAAAACCAGAAAATAAAACATTCCTACTGCAGTGCCTTGCAGCGTGTTGGCTACTGATGCAGATCTATTCAGAGAGGGGTGGTACACTTCGGGGTAGACAGTGAGTGGTACATAGACAGCTTCTGGATAAACTGCAAGTTTTGGTTCCCACTTTGGTAAGGGCATCCAGAAGAATTACTGTGTTTATTTTAGTAGCTTCTTGTTTCAGAAGCTGACATATACAACCACTGTTGTTGCAGTTGTATATTGTAAAACTTCTCATTATTCTCTTGGATGTTTTCAGATGTCTGCTATTTTTATTCACTTTTTTCATTCTTAAAAAACAATCCACCTTTCTGCTTGTAGTAAGAAGTAAGCACTCCTCCTAACTGCACAGAATAAAATTACTCAGGTAATAAAATTATCAGGTCAAAATGTCCTACTTCAATTCTGTTGCGAAATCCTGTTTGCAGTGCAAATTATAAGTAGAACAATGCATACATGCTCCCCTTCTAGGGGAAATAATGGGATAAATGCTACCAACACTTCTTTTCCCAGGTCACAAGAATGACTCCTACAAAATTGCTCCAGTTTACTGCATTCCACCTGTGGTACATAAGCAACCATTTTGATATATTTTAATTAAGAACAATATCAAAAATGTAGATATGCAGTTGTTATACTGGATTGGAAACTTCAAATTCTTTTCCTATAAGATATATTGCTTCAATTTCTCTTGCTGCATCATGCTGAAACATCATGTAATTAAAGCATCATGTTGTTTTGCAGAATATTCTCTTGTAGACAGGTAGTCTTGGTTAACTGATGAGATTAATACTTTTATTTCACTTTCAAATATGTGAAAAGCTGTGGTTTTTGCTCTCAAAGGCTTCTGTAGAAAGCACTAATGGAAGTAGTACTCTGTCATCCAGTATGACTGATTGGATTTTAGAAGCCGAGCTTTTTACTGACGTTAGTTTTCATGCCAAAATAACTGAAAAATCACTGTGTATTGTCCCCATTCACCCTCAAGCAAGTCTAGGTGAGCGGACTGTGCACAGACAAATGCCTTGGGGTTCTCTCTTGCTAAGAGGGCAATGGGATTATTTGTGAGGCTTGTGATGAGCAGAAGTACTGGGGGCAGGAAATACCAAATTTTCAACCAGATGGTCCATCAGACCAACTTGGGTCAGAGTCAGCTTTGTCGGAGCCACTTCTGCTTTATTTTTTTTTTGGGGGGAGGGGGGGGTTTGTTTTGGGTTGTTAATTTTTTTTATTTTTATGTCTTTTACTGGAGTTGGTGTGGAAATTGGGAAGGGTGAAGTCTCTGGACAGTTTCTGGGCTTGTTTTCCCACTCAAGAGCACAAGAGCTGCACAAGAGTTACTTTGGTAGCTGGTTTGTATTTTGAATACCTTGTGCCCAGCAGAGAGCCGCGGGGATTTGGCTGCACATCTCCACACTCTGTGACTTGAGGAGTTGCTGTAGTCAGAAATCACAGGTGCAGCTTGCAGCCAGCTGCTGGCTTTGTCACTTGGTGTGTGTCAGGTCAGCTTCAAGGATCTTTGCTAGTTTTCATATTACTCAAAATTTTGATCCTGTGGGAACAGCTAGAGCTGCCTGAAGTTGCAGTCTCAGAAGCTGTAATATAGCTGCTTCCAGAAAATTTCATAAGTTGTTTATGCAAAGGAGGCAAGGATATAAAAGATTATTCAGTTACTCAGGAGGGAATAAGGAGCATACGGTGCTATGAGCTGTAGAAAACAGGAAGAAACCCCACAGGTGTAAAATCAACACAAAATGTGAAGAAGGAAATTTTCCTGTGAAAGTCAGGTATTAACTACAGCAACACTTTTGTTACAATTCCCTTCTTGTAAATTAGCTAAAAACGAATTCTTGGCAAGTTTCCATCAGTTTGAAAATACATTTGTTAATCACTGCCACTTATCTGTGATGAAATCCAGACTCCTGTTATGTGGGTGGTTTGTTTGCTTTAGTTTGGGGTTTTTTTCCTCTTTTTGCTTTGAAAGTGGTTTGTATTTCATGAACATTCAAGATTACCTGTGAACCCATTTTTGCATGGCATGAATCTGGGAAAATTCCTTTTGTAGCTTATTAAGTTATTCAGTTTAGTTGGCCATATAGATCTGGATTCTGACTTATAGTAACTTGTTTTTGAGTACACACTGAATATGTTTATTCATTCTTGTTAAAAACTAAGCAAGTATTTAGAAAAAAAGAAATGAAGGTGGATAACTTTTAATTATTAATCTGGGGAATCACGGAGTATCACAAGAATCCATTTTATTAAGGTCTATAGTATAAGAGTATTTAAGAAAGCCACAGTGTTATAGCCTGTTTCAGCCCAACACCTTCATTTGAGTCAAATATTTTCCTCTGCCTCCAGACTTTTCAGTAGGAGCTGTTGAAGTGGATCTGAAGGAATTATTTGGCTCTTATATTAAAGCTCAGAGCCAAGGAGAGATTTTGAGCTAAGTGTCTGTTGTGAGTACTGGATCTGTAGACAACAAATGACATTCCTGTGCATTAATGGAAAATTCAGTGACAGGGCTGTTTGGAACACTTCATCCATTTTAGTGTAAAGCTCTGCCAAAGGCAGGTACCCACTTCTGCATTGGTAAGATCTTTGTCTTCCATCTCTGTTTATCAGAACTGTAATTATAACTCTTCTAACTTTTAAATGGCAAGAAACCAAAAAGAAATAGATATTATGTGTTTTATAGAGATCATCCTCACCTTATTTGTCGTTGGAATCAGACAGAAAGAAGACATTACCTTGGAGGAAATGAAAGGTGCCATTCATTTCTTGCTCTAAGTCAAAACTGAGTTTGGATGGATTTCTGCCAAAGTTTCTAAGATACTCAGTGATGTGCTCTCACCTTTATTAGTGCAAGTATTAAAGCATTCATGGAGTGCTTGACAACGTCACTGCTTTTCACAGCACTATTATCCTCCTGCTAAGGGTATGACTGAGCTCCTAAAAATATTCTTTAGTGCTGCCCAGCCTCCCTTTTAATCATAGTTATCTTCTGTTACATTTATTTAAAAAAAAATTACAATATCTGATTTGTTTGATTTGTGTTGTTTCTGCTCACCATTCCCATCCTGTAGCAGCTACACAGGGATGTGTTTCACAAATACTTTTCTTCGGGCAGTGATAACACTTGCATGGGTCATTAGGAAGCGAGTCTATTACAATATGTTTAACTTTGGTTAAAAAACTGTACACTTCAGAGGGTGGTGTCACTGCTACAGCAGTGACTAATTCCACAGTTGTTTACCCATGCTCATCATCTGTGGTTTTCCCCCAGAAAATGTAGTGAAACACAAGTGATTATTACTTTATGTACAGTGCAGAGATACCTTTCTCTAACAAAAATAGCAAATTAGACACAAGAAATAAATCAACTATTGCTATATCATACTGCATGAAAATACAGCACACCCTTCTCTCCGTTTCTGTAATTCAGTTTATTGCTCTTCTGTATTGTCTCTGCAGCTAAGTGAAAAAAAGAGCTCTGTTTAAAGGAGGAACTCCATGTGGAGTGACAAAGTGTCTGTTTCTGGGTCATCCTCTGCTTTTCTTCTCCATCCTGCTTTACTTCTATTAACTCCACAAACCCCAGATCCAGGCACCTTCTGTGCTTCGTTCTGAATGTCCCTTGCAGGGCTGGAACTTCCCGCTTGTTGCTGCCACAGGAGCCTTCTCCAAGAGTCAGGAGGTCACATGGGTTTATTTACCCCTACAATCAAAGGTTCACTTGAGCTGCTTCTCAGAATGTCCAGGCCTTGCTGGAGCAGACTTTGGTGCATCTATGCATTTCTTTGCTTTCCAGTAAAAACAGCATCTGGAAAAGTTTACCAATAGGAGCACCTTGACTCGTATTGGGTGCCTCACATTTCCCAAAGAAATAGAATGAATAAAGGGCCTTTGAAGTGTTTTATGTAGCTAGGTTTGGCCATTAGGTAAAATGAGTTTGCAGGGGGGGAAAAAAAGCTGGATTTTTACATTATCTGGAAGTATAGTGAAAAAAAATCAATGGATCCAGTAAAACAGCCAAGAAATTCCTGATTTTTTTTTTTCTCCTAGTAATTTGCTTTTTAATTGAGTGGAATATATGTAAGGAGATGATTTTGTGACCCATTGTCTTTCTATAAATGCGTTTTTATAAGCTCTTTGTGTGTGTATGGGTGTGGGGAAAATGTGATGTCCTTAGTACTGTGAGGAGTTACACTGTTTTTAAGTGAAATGTGAAATAGATTAACTCTATATAACACAGCATAATGTATTAAATCTACAAATTTCCTTATCACCTCTCTGGTCTTTTTTCCTAAGAAGTGCAGGAGAAAACGATATCTTTATTTCTGATCATAGAATCATAGTATTCCACTGCTCTAAATAGAATTCCATTTTCTGGAAAAACAGGTGATTTAATGGTGAAGCAGACTGGGAAAAACTAAATGATAAATTTTTAATTAGAATCCAGTGATACTGATTGAGTAATTTTGCTTGCTACAGTTTTGTTGACAAATATTTATATAAAGAGTTGCTGGTTTCCCATTCTCAGCTGAGCTTGGGAAACTCATGTAACTTTCTACTGCCTTAGATCCCTCTAAACGCAGAGATTGTGTTTGTGTTCCCTTTTCTGGTACTGACACTCCTTGGTTTATTTACATTTTTATTAATTTATAGAAATGCTGCCTTGAATAATATTTATCTGTATATATATGCAGTGATATGTGCCTGTGTGTACATATGTATGTGCACACACTCTTACTAAGGCACATTTAGATTTAAATTACTTGTTTTATTTGCATGTCATTTATGTGTAAATCTGAAAACAAATAGAAAAATACTGATGTAAATCTACGAACATGTTCCATAGTTTGATAACTCCCGATTTAATCTCGCTCATCTAAAAAAAAGATTTCTGTCAAATCCATTCTCCAGGACTCTTAAATGGCATAAAATTAAGCATGTGTACAAGTATCTGAACAGTGAGAAACTCCAAAAAGTGATTTTTTTTTTTTCTCTAATCTAACAGAGAATTTACTTGAAAGTCATGGACCAGTGCAGAGCTCATTTTTTTACCATTAAAAATAGGGGCACTGTATTAAATTTAAATTATAAAATTTCGTGGCATAGACCTGAATATGGCTTATGTGACATTGCTGCAGTTTGGTTGGTTTTGCTGTTTGTCCAACCTTCACTGAACTGCAGTGTTGTGTTGTCAAACCAATCTGCTCATTAATGCTGAAATAATTGATGTCAGTTTTAAAAATCCTCTGTTATGAGACCTTGCCCATATATTGGGAAATAAAAATATGTGTTAAAGTGTTTTTTTTTTTTTTGTGTTTTTTTTTTAAGCAATTAGGCAAAGTATAACTTTGTTTCTGAGCAATGATAAGGACAAATTCCAGCAAACAAGTTTGTTATATCTGTAGAAAGATCTATAGGTGTGCAACATCTATAACCTGTATTCATTTATTTTTGATGTCCTCTTTTCTTGAGATATGTTATTTTACTTGGTTAGGGGATTTTTCTTTAACGTGATAAGAATGGGAGGCATATTTTACTGTCTTGTGACATTTCATTAAATGGGATCAATAGGAAATATGTGAAAATACCTTTTAGGCCATAAATAGCTGTGCCAGTGTTTATGCAGACTTCTTGTGTTACATGATAGTAACCCGAATAAAATCATGTTTATGCCTGCTGCTTTGTCATCTTTTTCTGTCCTTGGCATTACTTGCTTTAGTAAAATACTTCTAAGAATTTTCTTTAATTATGGCAAATGAACTGTTGATTTCCTGTAGATGCTAATGATGCACGGGCTCACTGGAAATGAGCCGCTTGCTTTATTTCCATGTAATCTCACAGGCAGTCTTCAAGATACAGAGAAAGATTTTCCTAATCAGACAAAAACTCATTAGCTTCAAGATGAGACTGGTGTGAGGAACAGAAGATGTAGCGTGGTGTGAATATTGGGGCTTCGGTCTGATGAGGACACGAGGGACCTAAGCTGAAGTCACAGCAGAACTATTGGTAAGCCTCAGCCTCCCAAAAGGGTGTGAGACTCCTCTGGGAACTGTCTGTCTGGAGGTGAGATTTGCAGGGCAGGTTGCAGTCATATTGTCCCAGTTTGGAGACAAAATTTAGGAGGAACCTTCCCACAAAGGGTGTCTCCCCTGCCAGAAATGCAGGCCTCAACAGCCTCTCCCTCACACCAGGTTCGGAAAGAGTTTCTTGGAGCAAAGTGAAAAACACCTGTTTGTTTAAACAAACGGAGGGTGCTTGCAGGCACCAGGAATAAAAGAATAATGTTAGATAATAAACCTTCTCTGCTATGGAGAAAAGATGGTGAATTGTATAGTCTCTGCTACACTTTACTTCTCTTGAAGTCCAGGCCGGGCTGGTCTGGGCAGGGATCTCTCCAGCATCTCCCTGCAGGGTCCTGCTGATCATCCCCCAAAGAGACTGGAGTTTGGACAGAAAAACAAGCCAAACCAGTCCAAGAACGAACAGAAGACACAGAAGCTGCTGAGGATTGTTCCACAGTCCTGGAGGGGAAAAAAGAGTTCTCCAGCCACTGCCGCTGGAGTAAAGAATGTAAACAATAAACAAAAACTGCGCCAGTTTCTCTGGCTGGCTTAAAGGGAACAGGACTCATTTCTGGGTACAAGCAGATGATGTGGAATACCTGTTCTGTGAAACACACACTTGTCGCTATTGAGTCGATGTCGAAACAAGAAGTGGCCAAGAGAAAATGGCGAAAAGAACCGAATTATTTATTAAATTCAACTTTTATATACAAAATTGGCCCTCACATGATTTGCCATAACTATATGCCTCTTGCAGCTGATGGCCACCTGGATCCATGAGAGCTGTGAACACTTTTATCTTTATTTACATACTTGTTTACAGAAAATGAAGAGATTTTCACACGAGAAGGATTCTGTGTCGCCACACACACTGAAAACTGACATTGGATAGCATAAAATCATCCTAAGGCACATATTTAATAAAGCAGATGTTCGTTAGCTGTTATCCTTAGGGACTTGCAGAAATCCCCATAGGTGGCCTCCTGTGGCTTTCATGTTCCTCTGTACTTCTGAGTCTCAGGATGCTGACTCACATCTTGTGAGAACTTTGTTATTCTCCCTAACTCTCCAAGTGTTTCTGCTGGACTGGAATGAAATAGTACAGTATTTTTACTTCTGAAACTTTGTTAGAAACAAACTATAAAAAATTGTGAACACAGGATGAAAAGGAATAACAACTCTGAAATCCTGGGGCTCAGTGAAGTTGCCTCTGATGCTGGCATTATACCTCTTCATCGAAGTGCCTTGCATTCAGCTCACCTCCCAGAGGCCTGAGGAGCTCCCTTGCCTGCTGCAGCTTGTCTTAACATTGTGCTGCTCTTTTTTCTCAGACACAAACCAGTTCTGTCATCCAGTGTTACTTTATTGAAGTCTCCCTCTGGCCCAGCTACTCAACAGTGCTTATGGCAGTGTTTTCCATAACCTGCATTTTCCATAATTTCTTCAATATTGTGCACTGCCATAGTTTGCTTTCCCTCCTGCCTGTTTGAATGCTACTATGTTAGCTTAAAAAAAAGCAGACGGCCACAAATTTTCATTTGTGCAGGTGCACAAATGTTTTGATCGGTTGTGCTGACCCATCTTTGCTTTTGTATTTATTACATGCAGGAATAATGACCAAAGGTTTAAACTCACCTGAACAAGGGTTTCAGCAGAATGCTTTAGAAGTTAAGCTTTTACTTGTTTGTCTAGTGTAATAGCTAGCTCATTGTCTTTGAGTAAATGTTACAAGGTACACTGCAAAATGAGCGGGAAGATGTGGAATGTATTCTTAATGCTGGCCATAATAATGAAATAGATTCCATAAATGTTTCTGGTCTTTTTTTTTTTTTTTTTCATGTGTGAGTAATTATAACTAAGGGTGTTGACAAAGCTGTTTCAAAATACCCTGAATTACCAAAACTCAGTTCATGAATGGGCACGTGGCGGTCCAAGGAAAAGATCCCTCGTCTTAGAAGAAAAATGCTCAAGCTGAAAGAAAGCACAAAATGTTTTGCAAGGGTAATAACCAGTGTGAGTGATCAACACTTCTCAGAATGACTTATGTGTGCACATTTATTTTAGTTCATTTTTACTGAGGTGGGGTGGGTTTGTTTTAGTTGTTTTGGTCTGGGTTTGTTTTCAGTTTGGCTCTGCAAAAGGAGGGCTTCGTTTTACCAGTGCAGCCCAAAGAAATAAAAATATGAAGACAGATCGTTCCCATATCCAAACCCTGCACCTGTTCTGAGCAGGGTAATTGCTAACAAGCTGCTCTCTTTTTAAAATGCTCGTTATCCACAGAGCTGACAGAAACCTGCATTCCTCTGAAAGTGGCATTTTACAATGACTCTGTAAAGAAGTGCTAATGTTTTCATGAATAAAGATATTGACCGGGGAAGGCAATTGTGTGACATAATCATTGAGACAAGAACTGCAGCAACAGGATCTTATAACACAGCGGATTGCAAAGGGAACGTGAGGGATGAAAATGATAGGTACTTATGCAAATGGATTAGAACTATCCTGTGCCACTTTGTGGATCTCTCTTTTAGTCTCTCTTGCTATCTAGGCCATGGGATTAGTCAAAAACAGCTGGAAGGGAATGGACACAATCACTTAATCACAAAATCAGAAGGCTTGCTGGGGTAATTTCCCTTCAAATAGCACACTGCAAACCCAGGGCAGGTAGTATTTAGTATCAGTTGCAAGCCCAGCTCTATAAAGAGTTTTGGAAAGACTGCAATCTTTCTATTATAAGTGTATTGAGTCTGTCTTTTAAAACACCTGAAATGCAACATGAAATTATTTGTCTTTTTTCATTTATCATTTTTTCATCATGTTTGGGGAATGCAAATGGCAAGAGTTTAATGAAGTGATATTGTTGTGATTACATCTAAGCTGCAGATGGAGACTCAGTCTCATTCCTACTGCAAAGCAAATTACATTTGTTTTTCCTACTCTAATGCACTTTGCCCCTAAAATTCTTGCCAAAATAAGGCAGGGCTGTGATTCTTCTTAGAGCTTTTCTCAGTAGGCTTTGTCCTGGTGACAGAACAGCAAAAAAAGAGAAAAAAAACACAAAAGCAAGCAGACGATTCATTCAAGGCTCCAGAAGATCCCATGCTGACAGAAACCACTACAGCCCAAAACTGCTACAGCCCAAACCTGCTACAGCCCAAAGCTCCTCTAAGATCCTTCATCTGTCCTTGCCTCAGCACAGAACCAGGCAAGCACCAGACACTGCTGCAGCTCATTGCTGGTGGGGTTTGTGATCTAAATACCCACACTCTAGGGGTAAACACCAATGTGCATCTGCAGACCTGGATAGCTGGGCACATCAGCCTGGTAAAGTTCTCTCCAGACTGCAGAAATTATGGCAAAATATTGAGCTGAACTCAGCAGAAAGAGTTAAAACTTCTTGAATTCTTGATTTTTATAGAGAAATGCATATTTTCTGCTTTTGGCTCGTCCCATCATTTATCAGCTGGGTTGCTGTATGGGCAGGAGCTCTATGAGAAAAAGCAGTTTAGTTAAACACCAGCTGTCAGGGTTAGCTTGTCTCTGAAAGGTTGGGTTTCACTTCTTCTCCCAAAGGAGATGCTGCATTTTAACTGACCAATGTCTTCTGGAAAAGCCTTACAGAGGCACTCTGTGGTCCTGAGGCTTTATCCAGTGCCCTTCTGTGTTCCTGCTTCCACCAGGCATTCTCCTACTGCTTCTGGCATTATTTCCATGGTGGAAACTGTAGTGTGGTTTACACAAATAGTTTTCCAAGAAATCCCGAAAATGCTGTTAAGATAATTCAAAAACCCAACTTACTAATGCAGCATGTTATGCCAATATTTTCTGACCTTTCCTTCTCTTGCAACAACCTTAGTTGTACACACTTGCTGGAAAAATGATGTCTTAAAGACTTTTTATCCTCATTGATTAACAATAAAACTGTGTAACTCAATAAGCCTTAGGAAGGAAGCTGTGATTTTTTTCTGGTTATGTTTCTTACAAGAAAGATTGTAAGTTTATTCAGGTAGAAATATGAAAATTTTTGATAGTTTTTTGTGGTTTTTTCTACTACATCTCTTATTTCTGAGTGATTCTTTTTCTGAAATCAATATCCCCAATATTACTTAAAATATGCACTTGCATTTCTGTGTCAAGGGATACAAAATGTTTCTATGTGAAATAAAGTCAATGGAATTTAGTGTCATTTTGTTATTTCTATTATAATAGGAACTCGGGCCAGGTCTTGTTACAATCATGTGTAATACAACCATTATGGAGGTGTTTTTGTATTTTTTTTATTCTGAAACATCCATGTCAGAATCTGTATTTCATTCAAAAATAGAGAACAAAAACTCAGGACTGCTGAATGAGGTTGCAGCATTCTACAACAGGGTTCCAGTGTTGTTGTATCAGGGAAAAGCAACTGCCATGGACTTGTGCAAGGCTTTTGACACTGTCCCACATGGCATCCTTGTCTCTAAGCTGGATTTGACTGATGGAGCGCTGGGTAAAGAATTGGCTGCATGGTTGCACTCAGAGAGTTGTGGTCAATGGCTCAATGTCCAAGTGGACACCAGTGACAAGTGGGATTCCTCAGGGGTTGGCACTGGGACTGGTGCTGTTTAACATCTGTGTCAGGGCCTTGGACAGTTGGACTGAGGGCACCCTCAGGAATTTCCAAAAGACACCAAGTGGTCGATGCACTGAAGGGAAGGAATGGCATCCAGAGGGACAATGACAGGCTGGAGATGGGCCTGTGGGAACCTCATCAAGTTCAGCAAGGCCAAGTGCAAAGTCCAGCACGTGGGTTGTGGCAATTCCAAGCACAAATAAAGGCTGGGCAGAGAATGGATTGAGAGCAACCCTGAGCAGAAGGACTTGGGGGTGCTGGTGAATGAAAAGCTCAACATGACCCAGCAATGTGTACTTGCAGCCCAGAAATCCAACTGCATCCTGGGCTGCATCCGGAGCACGTGGGCAGCAGGGTGCAGGAGGGGATTCTGCCTCTCACCCTGCTCTGGTGAGACCCCACCTGCAGTGCTGCATCTGGCTCCGGGGCCTCCAGTGTAAGAGAGGTGTGGATCCTGTTGGAGCGAGTCCAGAGGAGGTCACAAAGATGCTCAGAGGGCTGGAGCACCTCTCCTGCAGAGATGGGCTGAGGGAGTTGGGGCTGTTCAGCCTGGAGAAGAGAAGGCTCTGGAAAGACCTCAGAGCACCTTCCAGTAGCTAAAGGGGTTGCAAGGGAGCTGGAGAGAGACTTTTTACAAGTCTTTACAGACTTTACAGGACAAGGGAGAATGGCTTTGCACTGAAAGGGGTCAGGCTTACATTAGACAGAAGAAAGAAATTCTTCACTGTGGGGGTGTGGCAGTGAACAGATTCCCAGGAGAAGCTGTGGATTTCCTGGCAGTGTTCAAGGCCAGGCTGGATGGGCTTTCAGCAACCTGGTCTAGTGGAAGGTGGCAGGGGGGCTGGACTGAGCTGATCTTTACGGTCCCTTCCAACCCAAACCGTTCCATGTTTCTGTGCCATAGATTGTGATATTCAATGCCATGTCTTGCTGGTGCTTAATAGACTTTCATGTCTGTAGTGAATCACTTCATCATCAGCCTGTAAACTGTGTTTGGAGATGGAGTATGTATTTAGAAAACAACCTAGAAAAGGAGAGAGAAAGATGCTTCAGTCTATTTGAATTATATTTGCTTTGTGTATTTACTGGATATATTTTTTCAGCATTTCCCTCTGAAATACCTTTTGTTGCAGTGGCGAGTGGGATTCAGCATAGAGGGGTGCAGAAGGGTTGAAATGACTCATGCTTTCCTTTGACAGCCTCAACCTGTCCTCCCTCCCACCCCCAGTCTCTGCAGGTTTTTGTTTTAGCCTTTCTTTTGGTTACTGCTGCAGGGTTTGCGACCTCTGTGATGCTGTATCACACCCAGAGTACATGCTTTTGTAAGACCAGTCTTTTGGGGGCTTTTCAACAGAGGCTGAGTGGAGACAACCACAGAGCAGAAACTTTAGGCTCTTAGGCTCGAATGTCCTTTGGTTGCACGCATTGAGGTCCCTGATGGTGAGTGCTTGTAAGCTCTTGGTAAATGTGGTCTTCAGCATTTGGCAGCAGTAGGCTTTGGGATCTCTAACATGGGGTACAGTGTTTTTGTGCAGGCTGTGTTTCATTTTTCTCTTTGTAGCTATGTTTTACAAAGGTATTACTCAATCGCAAATTACATTCAGAAATATGTATTACTTGAGGATTGTTTTTGGCAACAAGGCAATTAAATGGCTTGTGAAAAAGCTACTATAAATAATGAGAAAACCTGAAATTGTATTATTCTTTGCGCAGCCATTTTCTAATTCATTAGAGTTAGATTGTAAAATCTATAATAACATTACAGGTAGTGTTACGCATAAACCACCATATTCAAGAGTTGGTATTTTTTCAAACCACATTAATAGAAGAGCCTATTTAGAAGATTAAATCCTTAAATCTCCATCTGTGTCTGCATTGTTGTTATGTTAGCAGATAGTTATAGGGAAACTATATGGTGTCAAAAGCTTCTCATTGTATGGCTCTCTGTGATGTTTCCTCTTGAATGCTTCTATCTTCTTGTCACACTCAGAAATCACAGCTTCTGTCTTGCCAGTGATACACAGGCCAAACATCTATTTAACTGCCTTTTATTTATGGACATTTTGAAAAGCAGTGTGAGGCTAAAAATATTTTATTGTTGAAGAACTGCAGCTAACACTATTTTAAAACTTTGTAGGTTACAGTCCAAGAGTTGCATGGGTTAGCATCAAAACAGTTAATTGGAGATGCCCTCGATAGTGATTGTGCTATGAATTCACTTTATTACAGTAATTTTTCTAATAGTCCATCAAATATTTGTGTACAATAACTTCATAAATGTCTTACAAGAATGTTGTCACTCAATATCAAAACATCATCATGATCTTTAATAAATTCTAATATAATGGTTTGATAAAACTTGTAATTTTTATCCAAATATTAAACTTGAATATCTTAATGGGAGACAAGTCCTTCTTTTTATGCCAATTCCCAAGTTTTCAGCTAGCTGGAAGCTCCCTTCTTTCCCACTGTGGGCATCAATAAGCTTTGTATGCTCAGTACTTGATTCATCTCTTTGATATTCTCCTTGCAAAAATTTGCAGAAATATTTAAAATGAAGCTTTATTTTTAGAAACTGAACAGTATTCATGTCTGCAGAGAAGAACCTTGTGAATAATGAGGACTTGGTACATCTTTTAGACTCTTTGGTACATTCATCAAGTTGTCCAGCTTCTGTCATTTTAAGTCAGTTCTTTGGAACAGGGTTTCACGATGCTCTGAGGGAAACTACAGTTTTCTCACCACCACCTGGTTCTGTGAGCTGCTAGTTCTTGTCTTAAATTGGACTCTGTCTGGTGTCATTTAAGTAAGGCTAATACTGTGATGTCTAGAATAAATTTGTATTTCCTACACTATTAACACTAAAATAGTTCTTACTTAAGGGGAAATAATAACTTGGATCTGAGTTCACGTGCAGGACACAGAAGTTCTGTGTGTTTGTGGAAAGGCTGTGGATCCCTGCAACATCAGCGTGGCCAGGGCTGTCCAGAGAGGATTGAACCACGCCATGCTCATATCCTAGGGAGCACCAAAGGGGCTCATGAAGATGTCATGCAGGCCTTGAAGACCTGTGTCTAAGGCTAGGCAGGCTCAATTAGTATTTCAGAAGGTGGGACAGAAAATGAGGGGAGCAGACGGGCTTGAAAGTGGTTGGGAAGCAGGGGCAGTGGGGTGGGGGAAGGAGACAGGTGCCAGGAGTTCCTGCTTACACCATATTTTCCCCTGAGTGCTGAAGACAGGAGTTCTGAACTTCAGTAAAAACCCCACGGGTGTTTTATGTGTTGTTGGTTGTGGTAATCAGCTTCTTCTGCACAGAGAAGCTGCACAGAGTTCAGTGTGGGGAGGGACCAGCCGTGAGCTCTGTGCTGCAGCTGCCCTCAGGCATTTCTCTGTATAGGACATCATCCATTGCCTGACACTGGGTCAACATCAACACCCAGGAGGAGATTTCTGTGATGATAATAAAAGGTTTCAATTATTCTGACAGGACTGGCTGCAGCCCAGGCTGCTGGTGGCCATTGCTGGGTTTGGCTGTGGGGAGGGGAAGGCTGGCACCTCTCAGGTGAGGGAGATGCTCCTGTGATGACCAGACACAAGTAGGGGCTGCTCTGAGGAGACAGACTGGCTGCTTTTCCACTCTGGTGAGGATAAAAATCTCGAAAATGAGCAATCTCAGGCAGACTGGGCAGGATGATGGGTCCAGCCAGCAGAGGACATGTTGGGGAGGTGGCAGATTCCTTGCTGGGAACTATGATGGGCTGAGGACGGCTATGAGAATTCCCTGTGGGATTGCTTAGAGACTGTGTTGGGGAATTCCCCTTCTGTTTCTCCCTCAGGGAGAGAATCTGTCTTTTCCAGGTAGAAAAGAACAGGCAAGGGTTTAATAAAACCGCATTAAAAAGTTAAAGACAAGATTGCTGCTATGGGTGATGTGTGGTGCTGAGGTGGTGTATGTGAGCCAAGAAGGCACAAGAACATTGCCACTTTCTGCTAAGACTTCTCCATTTCACGCTCGTTGTAACCCAGAAATGCAAAATGAAATGATGTGTATGTGAAAATATTTTACCATGCTTTTGGAAGCTTGTAAAACATAGCAGGTGGGGTTTTTTTGGGTTTTTTTTTGTGCTCTTACCATAGCGTTTAATTTTGAGATACTAAAGGCATGTGTAATTGTGGCAGAGAAACATTTCTGCTTGCCAAATCTAGATAGGAAAAATATTGTTTTGTGTGAGGGAAGGTTAGGGTTGTAAGAAACAATTATACTGGTTTTGCCATTGTATTTTAGATGTTTATGTGCTGCTTGGTCTCAAACTGTACCCTGAACATGGCAATGCTTTGCTATTATTGAAAACATGTAAATGGTGCCTGGCAGGAGTTAAACGTGTAACCACAGAGGATGTAGGCTTAAGTGCACTGGTAGTTACAGAGGCACTCATTTAACATTTGTTATAAGCTACTGTTGTTTTTTTTATAACTAATAGGGGAGCAGTTTACAGTTGATCTACTGCATGGAGAAAAAAGAGCTTGTAGCTTCAGATGGAATACTTGCAGCCTCAGGCAGTTTTGCTAATGCTTTCTATTACAAATAAGTTTAATAGTGTGCATTAAAAAGGATGTGTATTTAAACCTTTATGGTCCATACCATGTTAGGTAGAATTACAGTAAATTGCTACATTTCATTTCCGTAATTATCTTACAAACTGCTAGTTGATATTGTCCTGAAGTTTATGTTCAGGACATTTTCACACCAGTTGGATTTTAGACAGCTTGCATAAGATCATTTGACTGTCTCTTAGGAGTATAAAATTACATATATATATTTAAAAAAAAGAGGGAAATCTATTAAAAAAGCATGAGAGTTGCACACCTTTGGCTGACTCCGTGTGCTGTGGAGAAGGGAGGGATCATGATCACCTCCCGTGCGGTGATTATGAGCGTGCACAGAGCAATTTTCCTATTGCTAATAGTTCTGGAAATGTATGTTTATGAAACGTGGTCTTTTCCTTTTATTTCATTTTTTTCCATTCCTGTAGGAACTTGGAAGTAACAGCCCTCCGCAGAGGAACTGGAAGGGAATTGCTATTGCGCTGCTGGTGATTCTAGTTGTTTGTTCACTCATCACTATGTCAGTCATTCTTTTAACCCCAGGTAACCTACTTCTTTATTTTATCTTATTAAAGGTGCATGGTTCATAATGCAGTCATCAAAATGAACAAATGTTAAAGTGTCTCTTGCCTTTAAGCATTTTGAACTTGTGGCTGTTGTAAATTTGGTGCCTGTAGGGAGCTACGGGAGGCCTTGCAGAGCAGAAGTGTTTGGGGTTGGCCATAGGTCCTTGGGATTGTGTCAGCCTTGAGGGGGCTACAGCAATCCTTGTGAGCCTCAGCAGGTGTAAGCTGACTTCAAGAGTTTGTTGTTGGTTCCTGGTATAAATTCAGATTCACAGATGAGCTAAGAGAAAGCTGCATGCCATGGAAAGCTAATTCTGAGAATGAAACTTCTCCCTGAATCACAAACACGGATCTTCCATATGTATATGCACAAGCTTCTTCCCTTTTCTATCTCTCAGAAACAAAGAGGGGAAAGTAATGGTTCAGTCACAGAAAAAAAAAAGGGAGAGGGCAAGAAGTAGGCAAAAAGAGCAAACACTGCACAAGTTTTAAAGAAAAACAAAATCTTTGAATCCTTTTGCCCGTTTTTAAAGTGATAATGTACAGTACCAGATTTGCATGGCCTGCCTAGACAGTAAATATTGGTCTGCAAATATTCTGCCATTCAAGTGCGCAGTTTGTGTAAACCAGAAAGTTAATGAAGCTCTTTTTAGTTAAATAATGGTTCCAGACCGTTTGTCCACGGGATGAAATCATTAAGGGAAGCTGGCTGAGTCTGTGCATGAGCAAGTACAGAGGCAGAGTGCTGCTGCTTTAAAGGAAGGTGGTGAGGCTGAATGGAAAAGGATCAAAAAAGCTTTTCTTGTCAGAGGGGATGAGACAGCTGGAAAGAGTCTGCAGGAATACTCTGGATAGTCTGCTTTCTCTTTTTGTATAAATATCTACTCCTTATGCATGGTGCTGTCCGAAGTGACTGTTTGCTTATTTCCACTTAGATCATGTTGAGAAAAATAAAAGCAAAGTTGTGCTGCTGTACTCTCAGTGTACAGGAGCTTCTTCAGGGAATTAAAAAAAAAAGAGATTTTTGAGGGCAAATGGTGGCATATCCTGCTACACTTTCAGACAGAAGACTGGTTTTTGTTTGAAGGAGAGGTAGCTTTTTTTTTTGTACACTTGTAAAATATCAAGTGCTTGCTGGAATCTGCAATAATAAGTATCAGTTTTGGCTCTTATATCTATATAGAATTATTAATGATGCAAAAACATAAACTGAAGTCTTCAAAGGCACTTGTGGAAAAAGAATAAACAACCTAGGGGAACGTTAACTTGAAAAAAAAACCATGTTAAAAAAGCTCAGTGAATTACAACACCTCTGAGGCTGTTTCAAAATCCAGAGATCTTTCCTGAAAACTTGTGTAAGCTGGGACCTACATTTCGGTTCAAGTCATGCGAGTGAAACTAGTTCTGTCAGCTCAGATGCTCTAAGATATCCCATAGAGACCGTAAAGCTTGATATAAATAAAAACCCTTTCTCCCAGAACCATCTAGGTCTGTAAAACTGGGCTTTCTTGTGGGTTGGAAATGCTTACCCTGGAAAGCTTTGGAGGTACACAGTAGGACAGATACTCCCCCTGCTTTGGCCCTAATCAGTGCTGTTCCCCCTTCACTTTCATTATTAGTTGGTTTGATTATTGTTAATTAATAATATGGGTTGGGAAGAAGATGTTTTGGTGCTCTGTTGGTCTGCTGGCAGGTCCCAAGCACTATAGCTGAATCTACTTGGCCATGAATATGTGTTAAGATCACTTTGGAATGTCCGGCATTTGAGGGGAGGGAAAAGGTTGGAACCCCCTCACCTCTGGCTATTGTGAGGTGCTCAGTTCCAAGTTTATGCTAACTTCTTATTATAAATATTTGAGTTTGAAAACTCTTCTCGTAAAATATAACAGGTCTGAATTAAGATATTCAGTGCAAATGCCCTTTGTTACCTTGGGATGTTTCAGTGTTCATTTCTAATGCTATTTTGAGCATCAGAGAGTTCTTTCCCTACTTAGTTCTGCCTGTATGGATGGGTGCTTTTTAGATTTCATGTAAATTCCCCTAAACACTGTACATCATGCTGCTTCTTTTTATGGAAATGATGATAATTTCAGATGGTCATTGCTCGGAAGCCTGATTGTTTCACTGGTACTTTTTGGAGGCAAAAAGTGTATTTACTGATATGCCAAACACAACAGCAGGATCTCTTTTGCCTGCGATTATTTACACATTGTTTTGTCCACAATATAAGAAACTCCTAGGTCTGTGTACACTAACAGTTGTCGTTTCAGTTCTCTCAAACCTTGAGCAACAGCTTTCCTGCCTTTTTTAATAGACGGATCAATGCTTCCATATGGGATAACATTTTTAAAAGAAGGTCTAATTCACATGCAAAAGGCTTCAAAGAGGCTTTAGCTTCCACTAAAGATAGAAATGCTATTAAAACCAAAAGGAAATTAATGATTTTTTTAAAGTTGTCTTTTCTAACATGAAATATAACTTGACTATCCAATATTAAGCAGGATTTGTGTTGGAATAAGAGATGTGTTTTGACATATTAATATCTTAGCTTTTGTTCAAATCTGAAACATCTGTGGGGTTTTAGTAAATTGTACCAACAATATTAGTAACGTTTTTGATCATTTAATCTTGCTTTTAATCTATGATAATCCTCAGAATCTCTATAAATGTCTTAGTGCTCTCAACAAAGAGATGGAAGAGTGGAAAACCAAACCATCCAGTGATGTAAAACATTGGTGGCAGAGCCTGAATGAACTCTCGGCCCAGTGGCCACTTGTTGGGCCTCAGCAGCTCTCTGGGAACCCCCGTGGACTAAGGAGTACATTAAATAAACCCCATTGCTCCCAGCAAGTAGAAATTGCTCACTGCTCCATACCTGGGAGTAGAAGGCTTGCAGGCAAATATCCCTGCTGGCTTTCTTCAAAATTAAATCAGTGCAATGATAAAGAAAGTGCACAGAGATGCCAAAGGATGAGGTTACCCTTGTTAAAGCAGGGGACTGGAGTGGAAGAACTTGGAAGTTTCAGAATAGGAGTCTGTCTGTCCTCTGGGGCAATTTAATGATGAATTTAGTGATTTTTGTTTAATATTTGGAGTGGATTACTGGAGAAGTATTTAAGAGAAAACAAAAGAAAATACGTTGGGAATAACATTATAAATATAACTTTATACTGGGAATTAGTGGCCAGAGCAGAGACAGAGATGAGATGCTGTTATTTGGTTTGTATGTCAGTATAAACATGGCACAGGTACCTTTTTTGTTCTGCTTTTATGCTATTTCATGTTTTTGAGGTTTCATCACACACCTGCATATATGGAAATAGTCACAGGTAGATTTTTAGGTATCAGTGCCTTTAAATAATTCCTGCCTTCAAATCAAATTGTTTTTGCTTTGCATCATGCCAGTATGTTCCACGTGGTAGGAATTATGTGAAGACCTATGTGATCAACTGCTGTTGATCTGTGTTTCAAAACTGACAAATGTTCAATTGGAAGCATTAGCTTCCAAGATTTCATCTGAAAGATTTCATTTGAAAAACCACTTAAGAACAGCCTAAGGGTTGTATGGATGTGGCCAGCCCTGTACAGGTGCTTTGCCACAACACTCGAGGCTGTTTTTTCATTTTGGGACTGACAGTAGTTCTTCCTTCATGTTAACTTACAGCTTCCAAAGTTATGGAAGACTCGAGTGCTTTTTCTAGGACTCCCTTACTGAGATATTGATGTTGGCATTTAAACCAACCCTGCTGATATGTGCACTTACTGTTGAGCAAAGTGGCACCTACCTCTAATCATAGACTCAAAGAAAACTCACGCAGGATGGGAAAAAAAGGACACCTTTTCAGAAAAATTACTTGAGAGAACATTTAGGTCAGCCAAACTGTCAGAAAATGCTTTTTGTGGAAAGGTTTTGAGTAAAATGAAGCTCAAGGAAGAAAATCCGTTTGGATTATGTGCAGTAGATAAACTGTTTAGGGTTAGGACCAACCTCTCCATACCCTCTCTCATACTACTCTTAAAGGAAAAGAATGCAAACTACAATTTTCAATTTTTTTTTTTTTTTTTTGTGATGTGGATAGTCATTGCAAGATGATCCAAGTTTCTGTTCAATTCTGCACAGACTCCCTGTAGCTACTGTAAATTGGCAAGCAGCTTTTGATATCTGACTATTTTCTGGCAAGTTTTCTTCCTTTGTCATGCAAACACAAAGTGAGTTATATTAATCCCCAGTTACACCTGTTAGCTTGTGGTTACACCTTTACTAGTGGTGTTTTTCCACTTTTCAGATGGTGTTTAACATCAAGCCTTTATCCTTATTTCTAGCATAAAAGCTTTTTTTTCCCCAGAAAATTCAGTAGGGAGCTTCAGTTAATGGCATACTACAGTACATAATTATTAGTTTTATTTGCTAAGTTAGAAGGTAAATTTTATGAGGTGTTGAGACTACATTTAACCTGCAAAAATGATATCCTATCAACTCATTAAAAGTAGCAAGGCCATTAATTTTTACTTTTGCAGTCTTCTAGTTTATAAGCACAAACAGGTTTGTCGTTTTGAATTCATACATGCCAGGATTTGAACTGCTTTTAGTTGGATGTACAGTTAAAAAGTAGTCATTCAGTTTTTAACATTTGATTTTGTTTGTGTCTTCTGTAATCTGTGTCATTTGCTGTACATAAAATATATAATTTCAGACCGAAATAGAGAAATCTGTGGAAAATTGTGTGAGGACATTGGAAATATCATTCCTTCAAGGAATAATTCAATAAAATTTACAATGGAAATGAAAAAGAGATAGTAGGCTGTTTTGTAATGTGGTAATAAATACAAAGTAGCAAAAGGAAGCCTTTAAAATAAAGCAAATACATCCTAGAATCAAAGATAGTTTGGGTTGGAAGGGGCGTTAAAGATCATCTCATTCCAACTCACCAGCCATGGGCAGGGACACTTCCACTATCCCAGGGTGCTCCAAGCCCTCTCCAGCCTGGTCCTTAACACTTCCATGGATGGGGCAGCCACAGCTTCTCTGGGCAACCTGTGCCAGGGTCTTGCCACCCTCACAGGGAAGAATTTCTTCCTGATATCTTATCTAAACCTGCCCTCTTTCACTTTAAAGCCCTTCCCCCTTGTCTTGTCACTCCATGCCTTTGTCCAGAGTCCCTCCCCAGCTCCTCTGGAGCCCCTTTACCTACTGGAAGGTGCTCTAAGGTCTCACTGGAGCCTTCTCTCCTCCAGGCTGA
Organism: Orthonyx spaldingii; assembly: GCA_013397795.1. Taxonomy (NCBI): domain Eukaryota; kingdom Metazoa; phylum Chordata; class Aves; order Passeriformes; family Orthonychidae; genus Orthonyx; species Orthonyx spaldingii. Next base: position 1,185,446 of record VZTJ01001091.1, on the reverse strand, counting down.
ACAGTCTCAAATCTCCCCATCTCCACAGCAGAGATGCTCCTGTCCTCTGAGCACCTTTTTGGCCTTCTCTGGATCTGCTCCAACAGGTCCATGTCCTTGTCACTTGGAGAAGAGTTACCAACAATGCATTCCGGGACCCTTTTGGGTTGGATTGGTTCTGCCCTGCTGTGCTGGCCCCCCAAGATGGATTGGGGTGGTTGAAGTCACCCATGAGGACCAGGGCTTGTGGATGTGAGGACACTCCCCTCTGTCTTCCTGACAGGGTGGCCTGCAGCAGCTCCTCACTGTAATGTCACCTGTCCCTGCCTCCCCTCTAATCCTGACCCATAAGGTCAGCTCCTCATCCATCCTCAGGTGCTGCTCCCTGCATTCCAGCTGGTCACTGACACAGAGGGCCATCCTCTCCTGTTCTCCCCTGCCTGGGAGTATAAACACTGTGGAGCACAACCAATTTGTGCTTGTGCTCAATAAAGATTAACCCAGTAGAGTGTTTTGAGGGTTCCCATGATGTGTAATTCATCTTGGTATAGATAAATTGGGCAGCTGAGATATTGACAGAGCAGAAAGGTAGAGTTAAGGGTTACAAACAGGGCTCTGTTTTGGTAGAAATTTTACATTAGAAAAAAATTACTTTTCAAACATCTAGTAAATTTGCTTGACGATGCCAATCTTTTTTCAGTTTAGAAATGCTGACAGTAATTTAAAACTTACTTTAAAATCCAATTTATATCAAGATTTCTTGGCAGGGATGTGATAGAAGACAGAGAGCAGAGCTGGTGTTCCTTTATTCTCTGATAGCCTCTCTATACTCAGCTGATGTATTGTTTCAGTGATTTTTATTCAAGCAGTTGAAAAAAAAAATCTGTTATAGGTAAGGCAGTCTTTGGCAACATAACAGCTTGTGTGAGCTTGATTGCTGGTTGGCAAACTGGCAGGAAATAAAGGGTCACAATAAGCAGAAACAGACTCAGGTAAGGTTAGAGGGGAAACCCGTTTGGAATTACAAACAGCATCAGCACCAGGGTGTGCTGAATCCAAATAGGCGATGGAAAACAGCTTGTCGAGGGTAGGTTGTCAACAAGGTTATGGAGAAAGGGGATAATGGGCATGTGAAGAGCCCAGTGTTTGATGCTGTTCAGTCAGAAGCAGTGTTTTGAAGACACAAGAATGTATTTGTGGAGCTGAATAGAGCACACATAACAACATGTGCTTACTTTGAAGATGAAAACACAGTGTGTGGCAGGAGCAAGAGCTAACAAGGTCCCATGATGTGTAAACAGAGGGATTAGGTATAAATCAAGTGAGATAACGTTGCTCTGCTGTAAAGCTCCAGTAAGACTGCAAGTGGAATATTGTGTCCCATGCTGGACTGGCAGATGAAAAAAAACCCAAACCCTAACAGGCTATTTTGATCCCTGGAAGGTAGGAAGAGGGTAAAAAGCTTATTTAAGGATTAGAATGTTTGTCTTATGAGAGAGGATTTGGACAACTCTGCATGCTTAGCCTTACAAGACATGCAGTGCAAGAAGAGTTGATTATGGTGGGTAAGTGCTTCCCAGGGCCCTGCTGTGACCTGGGAGGGAGGAACATGCAAAATGCAGCAGAGCTGTGGTGTGAGCAGCTGTGATGGCCTCGTGTCTGTTGTAAATTCATGATGTGCATTAAAAAGGAGTTTCTCTTCAGTACACCAAGGATGCACCTTGTTAACACCAGCAGAAGTGACTGCAGCAGGCAGTGCTGACATTTAAAGGCAAAAATATCATATTGCTGTTGATTCCAGTACGCTTTCAGCTGGCCCTCTAATTGAGAAATTTGGCTGAATAAAGACCTATAACAAAACTATTGATTGACTTTATTCTCTTCGAAGGGTCACATTTGCATCTGCAGTGTATTACAGGATATGACCTTTACAAAGCAGGTTTCTTTGTTAAAAATGTCCTGGTAATGTAGTGGGTTGACACAAAGATAACAAGATTCCTGCTTGACTGCTGTGATGCCAGATACTCTTTTTCTATGTGTCTGTCATCAGAGCACTGTTTAATATCAGTAAGGACAAAATCTGCCTAACACAAAGCTCCTCTCGTGGAGAAGGTGGATGCTTGACACATTGAAAGGAAAAGCTCATAGAGAAGAGAAACAGTGCAGTAATTTATGGCAACCTGCCCAATAATATAAAATAATTTACAAAACCTGGCTGGGTGTTGGACTGGTTGTGTGGGAAGTGCTCAGGTGCATCTTTTTGCAAGGGCACAGGCAACAAACAGCACAGCTTTTGGCAGCTGCTGTTCTAAACAGCCTAAAGCAGTCAGGTGAAGTGCAAGCTGCTGCCAGTGATTATTCCTTGGAAACTTTGTGGGTTTGTGTTTTGATGCTAAAACTTTTGCTTTAATAGTCATGGTTCAACATTACCACTGTTAGTGCAGCAGTTTGCTCTTGAATCTTCACTGCTTATTTAATTAGCTTCTAGCACAAGAACACTGATTTTTAGCAGAGCTTCTGTTCTGGTTTTCTGAAGTGTGGAGATGATTTTAGATGCAGGAAATTTATTTGGGTTTATTTTGTTTTGTTTTGTAAGTCAATGTTGGCTAATGTTCAGAAGCACAGTATTCCTGGGTTCTGTCATGTTTGGGGAAAACACAAGGCCATTAGCCAAGTTATGTTGTTCTGGTCACTAGAGAGCAAGCGCAGGCCATAAAATGTGCATGTGGAATTTATTTTATATCATTTAAAATTGTTGAATAGGTCAAGTTGGTTCTAAATTTACTTACAGGAGTTTTTTACTTAGTTTCTGTCAATATAAGGTACTCAATATGGCCAACATCCTTTGGCTGTCAGGAAATTTTTGTATTGGTTTGTAACTTCTTGGGTTGTGGGGCTGTGCTAAGAAAGAGCTTTGCTACTACAGTCCCGATACAATAAATAGCCAAGTACTAAATCCTGCAGTTGTCCTGTCCAAAAGGTACCAATTCTTTGTTTCCTGAAGCTTTACTGAACAAAAATGATACTTTCTCTTGTTGTGGAAAAAAATAAGAGCAAGTTATTGTCACCAATTTCAATAGGGCCTCTGGTTCTATAATTCCAGTGTTTTGCAAACAACACCGAATGTATTGGTTTCAATAATCATCTAACATGATCTTCTTGTGTTTATTTTAGATGAACTCGCAAATTCATCAGAAAACAGATTATCCTTGGAAGATCTCTTCAGAAAAGATTTCATGATTCATAATCCAGAAGCCAAATGGATTAATGGTAAGTTTATAAGCTCTCATGTAATTTGAAACTGGGTAAAAATTTTGCGTATTGAATGATATCATTATGCAGACATTGAGAAAAAAATCAGTTAAAATTTCAAACTCTCTTGAAACTGGCCAGTGTTCCAGGTTTCCTTGTTGCTCTGAATCACGTCTGTTTCATTAATTTTTGAAGTGGCTTTCTAATTTTAAAGCTCTGTCTAGTAGAAACCTACTAAAATTATCTGTTCATGCTCCTGAATCAGTCAGAAGCAGTGATGAAGAATTGTTTTCAAGAACTGGATCTTGTTTGTGAATTCACAAGAAGATCAGGTCTATTAATATCTGAACTTTGAGATTTAAGAACTGGTTCTCTTCACAGCTAGAAAAGACTTTTGAATATTTTAATATCCTTGTACAGCTCATAGTCATTTTCTGATGTCTACGAATTGTATTTAGTGTTCTAGTTTATTAAATGATTTGTACATGACGTGCAGATTCCTTCAAAATTAAGCAGTTTAAATGTAAAAAAGGAAGCAAATTGAAACCCTTTTTTTTCAACTCGTTGACTTCTTTTTCTCTTGATGCCATGCCTTGTTCACATTCTTTCTGCACGTAATGCAGTAGCAACTGTCTGGTTTGTGCCATTAGAGTCATCTTGGTGTTACTGCAGGTGATGGAATCAAAGGGACGACACCAGGATTTGTGCAAAATAGGGTTTTGTTAAGGAGTGCTCTGTGCAAGGCAGGAGTTTGGCAGTCTGGTGGCTGTGTATGTAAATTCAGGATGACTCTGCATGGGAAATAATGCCTCAGTTAAATCAGCTTTGGTGTTTAACTAGAACTGCTTTTCTTTAGTAGGGAGCTGTGTGATTGAACTGTTTCTTTACAATAAATTCTAAAGAATGAAATGGGTGTAACCAGGATAAGGGCATTTAAAAGCAAAAGCATAAAAAGGAGAAAAATATGGTCAATCTTTTTTTTTTTTTTCCCCTGGACCTGCTCTGGTGTTATCCAGTAGTTTAGGGACTCGGTTTAGTTTCCTGCAAGTCCCTTTCCCCAGCTACTCCAATGACATCTCTCTGCTGAGTTGTCTTTAATTTCTTCTTTGAATTGGTTTCTGTCTTCAGTCAGTGCAAAAAAAATCTGATACTGGGTAAAGCTGGAACAGTTCTGTTGCCAAGAGGAGCAGTTTCTTATGTTTGGCAGAAGACAATTTTCCTGTTAAGACTATTTGCTAATTAAACCATAAAGCAGGTTTTCATTTCGCTGTTCTCTGTTAAATTCACAAACACCTGCCTTTGACCCCACCCTATCTGAAAAACACTGGTCCTAATTTTCAGGTAAAGTTCCCACAGACCCAGAATTGTAAACTAAAGTGGTCACTAAAAGCAGGTGAGTACATAGTGGAAGAAGATCGTTATGCTGGCTCTATATATTACTCTTGTTACTTAACAAATCCATGAGATTATTCTCCTAAGAACTCTAGTAGTTGTTCATAACATGTGCATAATATTCTATGCATAAAAATAGTACTAATTTCAAAACCCAGGACAATAAAACTGAAAGGCGATGGATGGAGTTATATTAAATATTGTTGATGCTATAAAATGTAGTTAATTGTATTTTTTAACTCTGTTCTACAGCTTGTAATAAGAGCAAAGCTTCTTTTATGAGTTCCAGATGTGGTAAAAAGAAATATAGAATTTGATGCTAAACCCTTGCTTGGATACAGGTTTCTTCTGTGGTCTTCAAAATCTCTCTTAAAAAGCTCATCAAAAGTGGAATATAATTTTATTAGTATCATGCAAAAAATATAATTTTTATTAGTGTCATGCAAAAAATTGCTGTAAACAATCCAGTCTAAAAGCTATGGGATTGTACAGTTATGAACTTTTCCATCTCTTGAAAATAATATTAGAAATGCTATTTATTAAAGGAAAGCCCTTTGTTTTATTAACAGCACAATTGTACTAATATCCAGTCTTTCTGCAGTGATGATTTTCTGAGTCAGTGTGAAAACTTCTAAGCTTGCAGTTAGATGGTTTCTGGTGTTTATTTGCCAAAGAAACAATGATGTCCAATAGTATAAAAAAAAAGGAGGGGGAAGAAAGGACGTTTTGCTTATTAGAGTATGTGTGTGTGTGAGAATTAAAGAAAAAGTGGGGGTAAGGAAGGATTTATGAATTGTTTCGTATTTTTGATAAACACGGAGAAAATATGTATAGGTTTTGTTTTTTTTTTTTTTTTGCATTATCTTTGAAAATAGCCAGTAAAGTTAATGAAATCAATATCTTGTATAATAAAAAACCCCAAGGAATAGTCTTGCAAAGCTGCACTTCTGCTTCCTGCTTCTATTTTTATTTTTTAAGACTTTCTTTCCTGGCACTGTGGCATTGCAGTGATGGCATTATATGCATGGAGAATGAAATATATAACTTCATATTCAGATTCATTATTGTGGAGCTGGAGGGGAGCATTTGGCACTTTCTTTGGATATTGGCAGGGTAAGTGAACTCTGCACAGGATGATTTTAGCAGAAAATAAATAGCTACTTACTACCTTTTGCTCCTCTTGGAATAGGATAATTTGTAGCTATCTGAAAGTTTTATCATCTTTACCTCCTGGGAAGGGATAGGAATAGAGATTGAAAACATGGTTCCTGCTGTAAGCAGTTTCTTAGGGGTCTGGAAGATGTTTTGTAGAAAAACAAAAAGAAAGATTTAAGGATTTCAAGTAGTAGATGAATCACCACTTAGGTAAGGCCTGGGTAACTGCTGCCCTTTAATGAAACTTTCCCTACTGATCTTTGAATTTCTCTGACATTATCTTCCAAGCACATTATTTCTTCCTTGTTTGCAAGCTCCCTCACTACAAAATCCATCCCCATGTAGCTATTTCTAGACTGCTCTTTAATAAGAGAAGCCCTTAAATGCAGAAGTTTTTACAGTCCATTTCCTTTTCTGCTTGAAACTGAGTCCGCAATTGTATGTGCTTGCCACCAAAGTTAATAATTATGCAAATGTCTAAAGTTGGAGAGGAAATGTTGGTCTTTATCTGAGATAATAAGCTGTTGCTGAAGAAAATAAAAGAAACACTATAAACCAGTTTTAAAAGTGACAAAATATATTCCCATTTTATATGATATGGAAAGATGTACCTGTGCAGATATCCAGATTTCTTCCTCCCTTCCTTTTTTTCTCCTTTTTTATTTTGGTTTATTTCAAAGGCAATATATATATATATAAAGCCTGACTTGGATCTTTTTCTTTCTTTGAAAGAATTTACAAAGGAAAGAGTAAGAAAATAGGGATGATAGCCAGTAATTTTGTTGAAAATAACTTAGTAGTTTACGAAGCATTGTCAGTTATAAATCTAATCACTTAGGCTATAAAAGGATATGGAGGAGAGTACACACAACCATTAACCAGTCCAGTCCCTGTTAGCTGGAAAAGTGTTTAATTTCAGAAGGCCTTCCAGTTGTCTGGCAGAGTTTTGGAGACTTTAAATGAGAGTGCATCTTCCTTTAGCATTATTGATCTTCGGGTTTTCTAATAGGAAGTAAGAAGTTAAAATGCTGCCAGTGAATAATGAAAGCACTTGAACCTGACAGCTCATTGGTGCTGATAAGAGCTTTGCATTAGATGGCAAAGCAGCTTGGTTTACTGAAGTCTGAGCCCAAAACTGCAACATAATTTGAAATATCCAGAGGAATTAAATTTAAGAAAACACTGGGGTTAAACTTCCACTATGATTTCCCTTGCAGAGAAAACACGTTAAAGGACTTAAAGGTTTCTCAGATTGCTTCTGTCCTGGAGTGTATCCATTTTGCAACAGGGAGGAATCTTTGCCTCAGGTCCAGCCCAGCAGCTCATTCCATGGCCACAGGGTGCTTGGGGACCATTTCTGCTGGTGCCAGGACAGTGCATCTCATGTCAGGTCATGGGACAGGAGGTATTGGGGCAGAGTTCTGACCTCGCTGTGTGAGGGACACCAGTGGTTCTGTCACTCTGTTAGTCATCCATAAACCAGAGTGTGAATCTGTGCTTGTCTGCCAGTATCAGCAGTCTCCAGCTGCATCCCAGAGCCAGACTGAAGCATTTTTTCAGGATATTTTCCCAATTTCTCTTAAGTTACTTAGAAATATGCATGCTGCCCTGTGGGAAATATTGAGGACTCAAAAGATTTGCGTTCTGTTACTGAGGTCTGTACTTACATCTCTTGTTTCAGGGACTATAGCTGTTAATGACAATAAAATCCAGAATATTTGTGTTTATTCCTCTGTGCATATGTGAATTGCTTGCATTTTTTTTCTGTTTAGACATTCTTTACCAGTCTTTCCCTTCCATGACAGAGTGCACAGGCTGGTTGCACTCTGTCAGATGGGTGTATTGTCAGCACAATGACAATATTTTCTATTTATTTTCATCAAGAGTGTGCAGAAGGAGCTGCAGTCTGGATGATGGCCTGCAGCAGGCAGTGCCCTGGAGTTCTGTCTTGTGCTAAAGCTCAGCAAATCACCTGAGCACGTGTGTTTTTGTGTTTTTGTGTCTCTGTGTGTGTGTGAGTGCCAGCACGGGAGAAAGGGTTTGCAGTGGCACTTCAGGGAGGGAAGCAAACACAGCTCCTTTCTTTAGCCAACCAGCCCGAATATGAATGCAGCATTTCAATGAGAGCTTTCTGGAGGAAGCATATGTTTGCACCTCTTTCTCTTATTGCAAACCCCTGGTTTTGGAATTAGGTTTATCACTTTGTCCACCATAAAATCCAAGGCTGTGCCAGCAATCTCAGCAGACACACCCCGTTCAGATTTAATTGTCAAAGCAAATAATTTTTCATGCACATATGTTTTCAAGACAAAGATTATCCAACATTTTTTTTGTTTCTTCCTCTTTTACAATTTCACAGTGTTTCTTTGGAGATGATAATTAAAACACTCCTTCTAAGTCAGAAATATTTTCACTCCAGTTTGTTTTTTTAACTCAAGACCTTGTATTAACTTGATTTACTTTTTTTATTCTTGGGTTTTTAATGTTATTTCCAGATTTCCTGTATTAGCCTCAGCAGAAGCTTTCACTTGGTGAGTAGTTTCTAGTTCTGATGTGGGCATCTTTATTTTCACACAGTGAGGAGAAAAGAGAATAGGTGATGGCACCCCTCTGAAACATCAGGGAATATCAGGGAAGCTATGGGACTGGTTTAGGGAGGAAATCCCTCTGCTCTCTTGACATTTATTTCACAAACATTTATTTTGTTTAGTACAGTCTCTCCTTAAAAAAAAAAAAAAAGAAAAAAGGAAAAAAAAGGAAAAATTAAAATATTAAAGCATTCTTGCTTTGCAGTTGACCAGTCATTTTACTGTTATATTTTGTAGACTGTGTGTTACTGCTAGCATGGAAAGATATTACCTGGCTAAGGAACTGTTACTGCTTCTCATAACCTGTTTGCTTTCCTTAAAGAGCAATTGAGAGAGTGTCTGCCCATAGTTTTATTTGTGGTTGTCCCTGGAACATTTCTCATGCTCTACACTGCCTTTGTCACCTGCGGAGTGAAATGAGTAGACAGTGGCCTTTGCTGGAGCTGGTGCTTCCCTTGGGTCTCTGTTGCCTCTTGTCTATCCTGAAAAATAAAATAAAAAGTGGGCCTGGGAAACCCAGCACGAGGATGGTTGAAATTGCTTTAAAATTGTTTATGATAAAAATGGAAGTGGTTTGGGAGCACAGATTCCACAGAAGCACGTATGCCAAGTTTGTGCAGGAAAATACGGTTTAAAACATTTGGCACTTCCTAAAGGAAGCTTTTGCTGTGCATGAGATAAATAGGAACTTGTTTTCACAGAGCTGAGCGTGTTGTGGTGTTTGTCGATGGAGATGGGTCAAGTGCAAGAAATCAATCCATCCCTGAGCAAGAAAAGATTCTGCTTCAGAAATGTGTTGCTGAGCTGGATTCAATAAACAGACAAATACCTCTATTAGAATTACATATCTGTCGATGTTGGTATTAATCTTGCAATGGATATTAAGAGTGAAGTCCTCTATTATTTTTTTCCTGTCCCTTGAAAGAGATGAGAGTCTGAAGTGGGCAGGCTGGAATGCAGTCGTTGTGCACCAGTGCATTTTTGGTGTATCAGGGGCTGTGTTTGGTGCTCATGCATTTGCTGTGGTGTGATGCATTAATGCTCTGTCAGGGGCTTGGGCCGAAGTGAAGAGGGGTGTGCTCAGTGTTACTCCTGCTAGCTCTGCACAGAGATTTCATTTTTTATCAGAATCTCTCTGTGCAGAGCCTGGAGCTGGAAGCCAGGCCAGGGATTTGTTTTGTTGCCTGTGGTTCTGTGTGAAGAGTTTATTTCTGAAAGGCAGCAGAGGGGGTTGGACTTTGATTCTCTGTGCAGCAAAAAGCAGCCTGTGGAAGAACAAGTAAAAAAAATCCTAACATAGCTCTCCAGTCTTTGGAGGCTTTCAGCTAAAACACTTCTTTCCTAAAACTCCAGAAAGTGGTGTGAAATACAAACCCAGCTTTTGTCAAGTCAGAAGACAAAGTTTTGGGAAAGTCCCAGAAAATTTGAAAAGATACATAGAGCATCTCTAGGATGGCTGATGTTTCTCTCAGAAACTGCTCAAAAGAGGAATAAAAGGCTTGATTGATACCATTCCGCTGGTTTATTAAAATAATTTCTTAAACAAAAGAATTTAAACGGTGTTGTTGTGAAGCAGATTGAATGATTCAAGTCTCTCATTAGGGAATTGGCTGGAGGAGTTTGGGGCTGTATTTGTGCTGATGCTGAAGATTCCCTCTGAGCCAGCTGTAGATGTGCAATGGGTCATTCAGGGAAAGCCTGTGGAGGTACCACCCCTGTGCCAAGTATAATTTGCCTTGTGTCCCTTGATCCAGGAATTGTGGCTTCTCAAGCAATGGACTGTCTTGGTTTAAGAATTGTTATTTTCTTGTTGGTTTTAGTTTTTGTGGGTGGTTGGTTTGGTGCTTTGTCCTCATTACAATTCTTTCTTCCCCCTGTGGTTGTACCACAGTAGGGTTTTTCCCTCGATAGTTTTTCCTCTTGACTCTGCAGTCTGGTCTTTAGACAATGTTACCTAGAGTGGCTTTTTTACCTGATCTCCCCTGCCCGACCACACTGCCTGGACCTGCTGCATGGGCTGGGCTTCTTTCTGCTCTCATGTTATTGATGTCTCCAAGGTGCCACATGTCGTGCTTGCCTAGAAGTAGATCTTGGTTAATTTCTGCTCAGATCAACGCTGTTAATCCCTGTTGCTGCATCGATACTGGTGCCACTGCTAATGATCGTTAACAAGCATTAAATAGTGCTGTGTATTCAGGGCCATTAACTTGTGTCACCATTGTGTTTTGCAAATGATTTCTCCCTTCCTCCACCAGTACTCTTTATACACCAGTGCATCACTGTGTTAGCCATGACCTCTGCAGTGTCCTGTGGCTGTTGTGTTTTCTCAAGCATCACCATTATTGATTGCAAGTATTATTTTCCTGGCCATTTTTTTTCCTGACATTTTGTTTTTGTGGTTTGCTAGGCATGTTATGCTTCTTCCACAGAGTACTTGAAATATATTTTCCTTAAGAGTCCTTACTTCTCATAACAACTTAATCGTAGTTGTATTCGTTGACACATAGCCTGATTCCATCCTAGTTGAAATCTTTGGGTATGGGACAAAATTCAAGGATCAGGATATAAGTCAGGAAAAAATGAATTCAAGTATTTCAACCAGTGGAAGGTCAAACTACCTTTTGCCTCCAATAGCCAAAAAGACAGCTAATTATTGCAATCCTTCTTAAAATTTATGTCCCTATTGATTTTTTACTTATTCTACAGCCCCAAAGCATTAAGAATTTAACAAAGACATCAATATACTTAGAAAACATTTACACAGGGAGAGTGTATCTGTTGCATAAGGTGTCTTTTGAAAAAGGTTAGCAGAAAGATTTACATTTTCTAATCAGTATTTCTGGATAGTAACTTAATGTTGAAAGGTGAAGTACAGCAATTCCATATGTGAACCCCTGGGAAAGGGGATCTGACACTAAATAAATCTTAGTTCTCCCTGTTTGTTGAAGCAAAAGTCTCCTGAGTGTAGTGCAGGAGTAAGTTGCAATATTCCCATAGTTACCATAGTGATGCTGGTGGAACAGGGAGGCCTTTTCTCAGTAATGCAGTTCTGACTAAGGCAGCAGTCCTTAATGTGATCAACAGGTCTAAACTGAATGTGCTACATCATTTCTTCTAGGATGCAACCCCCTAGGGCAAATATTTTTGTTGCATGAGCAAAGTTGAACAGTGGATAAAGCGTTTTGGAATGGTAACAGATGGTGGGTGCTACACAGCAGGTTTGTGAGTTCCCTCCAGAATTCCACATTGTTTTCTGTTACACCTAAAGACTACAGGGATGTATCCGTTCCTGCATCAACAGGCTCATGTACACATGAAGAATATTATTTCCATCCTGTGCCTCCTTGTTCTGTTTTCCCCACTTCTCATCACTGCTCCTCAGCACAAAGTGTATCCATTGCTCAGCTGGAGCTGCGGTCCTTTCCCCATGGGATGGATTTGTAGTGGCCTGTTAACTTTGCCTTTGGAAGCTGCTGTTTATACTTGCAGCTGGTTTCATGGTCCTTCTTACAGGCTCATTTAAGTCTGCTCTAATTTGTTCATCAGCGATTGGATTTTCTTCAAAGGAGTGCTGTGCAGGAGGAGGATAAACCTGGAGTCGTAGCTGTGCGCAGCAGCAGCACAGTTGGCTGACTCTGCCTTGTTTCCATTTGCCTAAGCAAATTCCTTGAATTTCCTTCAGTTGTCTTTCTAGACATTTCTTTAACAAACACTCAGTTGTGTTTTGTGGCAGATAAGTAAGCTGTGCAGTGCTTAAAGTCGGTATCTTTAAAAGCTGAAGTTTTACATTTCTAATCCTTACATTTTGTTGTCCATTCATTTTTTTCTTGGATTAAGAGGCAGTAAAACCAGTGCTTCCTATACCATTCTTTCAATGTTTCAAATGTTTGCATAATGAATCCATGAAAATTGTATTTTTAAACATTTATGTATTTATGGACCTATTTCATAATAAGTTTATTTCACTTTTAGTCATTTTCTGGCTTACTCTCTTTAACTGATTGTGTATTCTCTGATTTTCCTTTTCCTGTTCAAGTGTCAGATTTCAAAGGGACTGACTCATATTTGCCACTCATTCATCCATTTGCCTGGTCTGTTTTGCCAGGACAAAGTTATTCTTCATATGAAAATGTGGTTGGTACTTGAACAGTTTTGCTTGTTATCTCTTTCAGTGTGATGCAGAAGGACTTTAGTAGGTTTAGTATGTTTAGGTTTTAGTTTTTAGTAATTTTGGGAAAGTGGATATATCTGTCTATATAAACTTAGCTCATTTTGGGATTCTTTGGAGGTCTATTCAGTGCATCAATTCTGTTAAATTCTCACATGAAGTGTTTGTGCTGAGCAGGAGGAGATGGCACCAGAGTTGCACGGTTTTGATCCAAATACCATCCTGTTGCAGTTTGGAGCTGTTCATTTTAGGTGCATCAGGACTATAGGGAGAAAGGCAATGGAGGAAGAAATCTACAGAGTGAAAGCATAAAATAAGTAACAACAAGAACAATGAGAAAAAATGAATACAACTGGGTTCAGAGAAAGCAGAAGCAGGATCAGGAGAGGGAAAATGAAGGGACAGCCCAATGGAGAGCACAAGGCCTGAGTTAGATCCTCATCAGTGCCACAGGACAGGTGTGCTTTCCGTGAAGGACATCTCTTTGTGCCATAACTCCAGGTAGTTTGTGGGAGGACACACATCAGTGGTGAGGATTTCCACTTAATTAGTGTTTCTCACCTTTGAGAGACAAGGGCTGGCCCTGGTGGTGAGCAGGACACGAGGCTGGTGCTAAAGGCACTCCTGTGCTGTGTTACTGGTGTCAAGCCCCAAAACTGCACCAAGGCCATGGTATTGCCCCAGTCCTGCTGAAACACTGCCCGAGGACAACCTGGTGGTGTGACCTGCCAGCCACTTTGTCTGGCCAAATGTTTTGCTTTGCAATTGTAGCTGTGTCTTTATTTAGGGATGTGTGAAGCACAGTGAGAACAACAGTGCTATAAATTATTACATTTTTGACAATCGGATTTAATTACATTTTTAATTTACTGTTGTAGAAATCGTGCCCCCCATACTGTCTGTGTGGCACTGCAGAGTTGAGAGGAAACAGAGGCAACTTGATATTTGCTTGTTTCTCCAACTCGACAAAGTTTATAGGCAATTTGTGTGAGAAACTTGTAGCTAGTAATCATTAGAGCAGCCATGTATTCTCTTTCCAAATCCGTAAATATAGATTGCCTTTGACCCATTAATGCTGCAGTACAGACTCAGAGCCTCTTTAGTGAGATAAATTAAACTCTGGGCACTTTGTAAAAATAAATTTACTCAAACAGGGGAATGGGAGAATCGATCAGGTTTTTGACAGAATTTAGGTATCAACCTCCCCTGCTAAGAGTGATTCAGCTTAACCCAGGTTTTGCCCATGTTTTCCATGATATTTTTCTCCTCAGGGATAAAGCACGTCTTTAGTTTTGAGAAGGGTATCCATAGTTGAGGCTTCCTTGATGAATGCAGACCATCTCATTTTCCAAGTGCCTCGAAGGGAAATGCAGAGTGTGCTTTCTGCACTTGCAGCCTACTTTAGGCATAGGACTGACTAAATTTCTTCTGCATGTGGAATATTGATTTTTAAGTTCAGCCAAAGCTACTTGGAGGCCTGAAGTTCTGTACAGATCTGTGAGCTGCGATTTGAAAGTAAAAATTAGAAGTACTTTAAACTTTAAAAATGTGGCCATGAAAACCCAGGACTTTTGAGTCATCATTGTGAGCAATAGCAATACACGAAGCAGGTAAGATATTGTATTTTATTGCAGGACAGGCGTTACATGAGAATTAGTTTGACTAATTTCAAAATATGGTTTTTTACTTATTTCAGACTAAGTTAGTTTGACTAATTTCAAAAGTTAGTTTTTGACCCCATCCTAGAGCAGCCATCTCTAGGATAAAAAAGCAGCTTCATTTCTTCTGAGGCCTGGAGTCTTGTTTGTCAAACTGAGTCTTCTAATTCTGTAATGATGATTCAGGTAAATATGTATTTGTTATCAGAATCTCAGCTGAGGCAGCTCATCTGTAAAGGTCACTAAGCAGTCAGATGCAGAGTGATAAGTATGGTTGGCTGAAGATATTTTTGTTAGAAACCTTTTCTGATGCTTTCTTTTTCTTTTTAGTTTTCACTTGCAAGTTTTGTATGAAGGAGTGTTTTCTGTATAAACTTTGTGAAAAAGGTTTAAATAGTTGGCTTCAGCTTTCTCACATTTTGGACAGTTTGATTTTTTAATTTTGAATGTTGAAATCTGATCTTTACATAATAATTTCATTTTGACATTGTTATTTTAATGTGTTTTATATCGCTCGGCCACACTATTTTATTCATTGAAGAATGATATATTGTGTTATTGGATTGAACAGTTCAACATTTAAAAACAAGTATTTCAATACATTCTATTTGAAATTCCGAGGAATATTTTAACTAATAAAATAGTGAAGTATAAGGTTTTCAATTTATTCTAATTTGGAATAAAAATGCCTGCACTATCCAATATTTATTCCTCTCTGTGGGCAATTTAGAGAAGGAGGCTCTAAGCCATATTATCAATTACAACTCCAAACCACATTATAAATTTTCCAAACTATGATGTCCTGTTCCATTCATGGAAATCTGTTTCAGAGTTAATATTATAATCTGCATGATTTCCATTGATTCTTGATGCATTCCAGAGGTACAGAGATATGGAAATGGGTTCCTGGTATGAGATGCTTCAAAGGCAGATGCTAATTCTTTGCTTTTTGGGTAACCGCACATGTAATAAAATTTATGTAAGTTATGAATTTTTATCTTTTGTCCATTTTCATACCTAGTGGTGTACCTTGTCCTCCTAGAGGCAAGGACTCACTGTTCCAGCAAGTTAGCCCTTTCTTTTTTTAGCAATTTAAAACGGTCGTATAAAATGTTACATAAGTGTTCCTCTCTGCTCAAATACTCTGCTCTCTCTTCCAGCTTTTTGCGAGCTCTTATTTTGACAAATTGTTAGTTGAAAACAATTTGGCCTCAGACTTCTTTCTGAAGACCTTGATTGGCTCATGCATGTTACTGTAATGAAAATAACAGCAACAGTTCTGCTGTATTATTCTAGTAGAAGTTATAATGGTAAATTATATTTTTACCTGCTTAGATAAAGTCAGTATTGAGAGTGTTGAGAATAAAGAGTATTGAGAAAGAGCTGAAAGTGAAGACAAATAAAAGTTTTACTTCAGGTGCTGCCATTGTCATTGTTTGATATGTTGTATATGGAAGTAAAGGTAGAATATATGTCTTTCAGGACTAAATGCTTTCTGTCTCACTACCAACTTCAAAAGAATCTTTTATTAATTTTAGCCAAACATTTTTTGAGTATAGGATGTCTCTGTCCTGAGTACTGCAACACAGAGCCACAGATTGCCTCCCCTCTAGGTTAAAACATACTCTGAGTTAACAGTAGTTTTTACTTGGTTCCTCATTATGAAACAGAACAAGTCTGCATATTCAAAATATCACATTCATTTTTTTCTGTCTTCTTGGTGGTTTTCTGGACTGGGTAAGGCCAGACTCTCAGGAAATAAAATGACATTGGCAGTATTTTTGTTTTTATCTGAGAGCAGGACTTTGTGGAGCTGAGCGTGAGAAAGCAGCGCTATGGGCAGCTGACTCCAGCCTGGTTTGGAGAGTTCCTGAACACCACACTGAAGGCAGCCCAGTCCCTTTGTTGAAAACCATGAAATTTCCTAATTCCTTACACTGGTGATGTGTTGGATGAAGGTTATTTTAGTTCTTAGTAAGGGTGGAGATTGACTTAGTGTCTGCTTTGCTCTCTGCTTCCTGGTTTTGTTTAATAACCACAGAAACCTTCAGAGCAAACCTTCTCAAGCAACATTATTTGGTAACTTGAACTGAGTACAGTGATATATCTGTAGCAACTCATTCCTTCAGTACTGAACTTCAGTACAGTGTCACACTTTAAAAATATATTTCATTGTTACAGTGATTCAAAAAAGGACATTTGAGCTTAAATCAAGTCAGAATATACGGATATTAATTTTTAATTAAAATTACAAAAATGCTTGGGAGTTTTTGTTATTTCTAGTAAATGTGATGCCTCTGCTGAATAACAGTTTATAATGTTTTATTTATGGAACAGGTAAAAGAAATACTTGTATAAATCTTGATTTTTCAGGAGGACTTGATTTTTCAGCACCCACAACTGACTATGATGCTCCTATATAAACCAATTTAAACATAAGATTTTTCAAAATAGCATTTGTTCCTTCTTAGATGTGAAGGAATTTAGGGAGTTCTTGCTTGGGAGTCAATGTTTAGACAAATGTGAAGAGCTCAGGGGTCAGGAAGAGCATTTGGTTTTCTAGCAAATAAGGAAACTGATATGGGGAAGCTGTTAACAGCCACTGGCTTTGACACTGCTACTGAGAGCACAGTGCTGAGCCCAGGGAAATCTGTTTGATGTGGCAGGAAAAGATGGTTTGTTACATGCCTTTTCAGGAAGGTTTTTACTATGTTTTGTTGGGGTTTTTCTGTTTTGTTTTTGTTTTTTTTTTTTGTTTTTTTTAACAGCGTTGATACCTGTGCTGGAGTAAGAACTGGGCTCTGATCTTTTCAGAGGTTAATCTTAATGAGCAAATAGTGTCAGAAAAGAGAAATCTCTGAGATCTCCTGTGCTTACCCTCAGAGCTGATCATGGCCTTTCTCTTCCTCACTTCTCAACAGGGGATAAAGCTTAATGCTTTGTCAGAGAATTTACTGAATAAATGAAAAAAAAAGTAAATAAGAACTTGTTTTTTTATTTTAAAATGCCATCGGTTCACCATCTTTATTAAGACATGATTAGCTGCATGCCCACAGAATCATAGAAATGGTTTGGGTTGATAGAGACCTTTAAAAGTCCTTTAGATCAACCCCCCTGCAATGAGCAGGGACATCTTCAATGAGATCAGGTTGTTCCGAGCCCCATCCAACCTGACCTCGAACGTTTCCAGGGATGGCTCAGCCACTGCCTCTCAGGGCAGCCTGTTCTGGTGCTTTGCCACCCTCGTTGTGAAAAACTTCTCCCTTACTTCTCATCTAAATTGACCATCTTTTTGTTTCAAAGCATTACCCCTTGTGCCTAGATAGACCAAAACAGTTTGCTGGTGGACAAAATCGTCGTGATTCTTAAAGAAAGGACCATAGAGAGGAATCACGTGATCTTTACCAGAACAGCAGGGAAAAGTTCTTTCAATGATGGAATATTTTTAAGCATTTTACCATGACAGCCTTTAATTATAAGGCTGATTATTTTTGCTGCATTTTGTGATGTATTTTTTTAACATAATAGCAAACTGATTTTCTGCATTCAGTTCTTCCAGTGAAGGAGAAATATTTTTTAAGTGCTTAATATGAATTTAAATTAATGCAAACCTTTGTACTCAGCTTGCATAGCATGCAAGTGATGACTTCAGAAAAATACAGCTTTGTGACACACTGATTACTTTTGTGAAGACAGAAGTATCTCCCTTTGATGAGTGTGTCTAACTTCCATTAGTGCTAATAGGAGTTAGGCATTTATGCTTTGAAGAGTCTACACTCCAATTAATTATAACACTTTAAAGAAAATGTGAGATGTTGTTGAAAGTAGAGATTCTTCAGTGTTGAAATGGTTTATTTTTTTCTGAATTTTTCTCCTGTTCCCTCTCGCTCTGTGAATGCTTTGACGTTGACTGACATATTGTCATGAAATCTTGTAAATATGAGTATTGTGTGCAGATGAAATTACACTGTGACATATCGATAGTTAAAGACATCTCACATCTAGCTCTTAGATATCTACTCTACCTCCTGGCAGTCTCTTTCTTTCCCTGCTTACCTTTAGCTGACAGCTGAGTATCTGTTCCCTTGATTTATCAATTTCAAGGTTAACCTCAGATCAAGTTTTACCTGACTGAAGTTGAGATAGACAAGAGAGCTGTGTTCCTTCTTCCTTTCCTTAATCTTCTTATTGTGAGCAGAAAACAACAAGCATCAGAAAACAGATAAATTGTCCCTGGATCCTGTGCTTCCATCTGATTGCAAACAGGAAACAGCACTTGAGAGAAGTCTGACTGGCTTTGAGGAAAACAAGGATGAGCTGTTGCTGGAAATCACTCACGTTGAAGGTGATGCAGATGCAACAGGTTCATCTGGGGACTAAAAGCAGTTAAGCAATTTACTCTTTAAAGAGACGTGTAAGTGTAGAAGATCAGCACAAAGGAAAAGCAGAAGAATCAGTTTGACCAAAGAGACCTAATTATTTCTTTTCCCCAGAAGTAGCTTATTAATATTAATGTCTGTTGCTTCTCCCTGATGTGTGACACTTATTGCTGCCCAGGTGTCTGGCAAATCCACTGTAAGGCTGAAATCTCCCTCTGAACCACAAGGGCTATTTGAAGGTGGAGGAATACAAATTCCGTTCAAACTCTGATTTGTGAAACTTGGAAGTGAGCAAGATCAATAAGGATGAAATTATACTTTTCATATTTATTCTTGTTCACACACAATGAAAAATAAATTTACAGCTCAGCTTTGCCACAAGCTGAAGTCCCCAGAATTTTTTTTTTTTTGTCTCTTGGCCTGAGGGACTGTGATGGTGGAAAATGCCTCACCTAGAAGCTCTGCCAGAGAGAGGGAGCACGTTTCTGGTATCTGCAAAGCAGAAACCTGACTGTTGAGTTCAGAACATAGAAATGGAGAATGTGCAAAGAGGTGCAGACAAGAAAGCAGACTTTTGCCCAAGGGTGACAAAAGGCTTTGCTGGGTAAGCCACAGCAATTTCAAATCAAGACGTGCCAAACCCAGAACTAAAATATGCAAGACAATGGAAGGGCAAGAATTTTAAAAAAGCCACATAATTCTCCTCAGACTTTTGATGGAAAATACACATTGCAGTTTACCTTTTAGCTGCCATAGATTTTGGATGCCGCTTCAGTGGAACAGAATGAAACTCATGGATCCAGACTACCCAGACTTGTCAGAATTCTGATTATGTGACAGCTGGAAGAGAAGGAGGTCAGTAATGCTAAATTATTCTACAATAACACATTTTTGTAGAAACAATTTAGGCTTAAATTATGATGCTTCATTATTAAATTAATTCCTCTTATTTATTCTAACATAAAGTGAGGACTCTGTTTTAGTACTGGATGTTTTGTGTTTTCCTGACACATCCAACTCCCTTTATGGATTCTGTTTCTTTTTGTCTCCAATTTAATATTGTCCAGTACTTTCTACATTTAGAGAAGTTTCTTCTTATATTTGTGTATTGAGTTCCACATTTTCTCTTGCTGACTGAAGTCAGGCTCTAACTTGACTGCAGAGCTGATGATGAAAATCCTGACACCCTTCACCGCAGCAGCGGGAATGTGCTGATATGATAGTTTAGTCTGAAAACATGTAATTATGATAATGGCAAAAGAGCAAGTCTCTGTGGGGACTTCGATTTCCTCCCATAATGCAAACAAAAGGCACTCTCACACTGTAAGTTCTGTTGTTTCATCTGTTAAAATGGGCAATTAATCAAGGCGCCGGGAGAAAACTGTGCTGATAGTGGTGAGAGCTGGCACACGTCTTTCTAATTTGTATGGCAACAAATTGAGAGATGTAATCGCAGCAGAGGAGGACGTTTAAATAAAATTAGAGCTGTGATGTGAAATGACAAAGGGAAGAAACAGAGAGTTAAGGATGACATTGTGTCTTATTTTAAAGCAGCTGTGAAATGGAAAAAGACCATCTCAGTGCTGTGTGTTGTGCTGAAAGAGATGAGCTGTCAGCCCTAACTACAGATTTCTGGCTTGGCATTTGATTATGATATATCAATTGTACTAATAGGATATATAAATAAATATATATATATATTTGGTTTGTGATTTTCTTGCTTTTATTGTGCTCCAACAACTAGAGAATGGATTAAAATGCTTTTATTTAATATAGGAACAAGCTGCCTCGAGGCTGATTTATGAATATGCATATGATATATGAGTATGCATGTTATATATGAATGAATTTTATCTATACCTCTGCCTACAAATACTATGTGTGATTAAGCTTAAATATTTTTTTTTGGTATCAGAAACCAAGATTTCTATCAATGGTTATGGAGATATTAGAGCCATAGCAAAAATAATTTTTTGCCTCTATAAAGTCAATTGAGTCATACCTGAGTTTGGAGCGAGCTTTTTTTTTTTGCTGTGCATGTAAACTAAAAAATTCTTTTAAACAAAGATTGGAGTGTGATGTAAATCTGTTTGGCTCTTCATCGAGGGCCATATGCTACTATAATTCTTGGTCTTTAAAGAGAACCTGGATGTTACAGTGCATATTTTCAAAAAGAAAGTTCTTCTGTGAGGCAAAGTTTATATGGATTAGGAAGTCATTACCTAGCAGTAGGCTGCAGTTCCTCCCTTTGCATCAGTGCAAAAAGAGCTGCTGCTTTGAGCAGGAGTCTCTTACTTTTGGAACCATGGAAATAACAACCTCAGTGAAGAGCTGCATCATCTCCATAACATATTTTCTTTGTCATTGACAAGCACAATCACTCTCCCATGTCTGACGTGAGGAAACTAAGACATAGCACTGAAGAAATGAAAGCAGTAGCTGAAGAGAAGAGAATTACAAACTCCCTGTTTCCAGGGTGGAGATGTGGACAGATTGTTGCTTAGGCTGTGTCTGTGTCAGGGAGCAGTGTGAGCCTGCAGGAGAGGATTTTCAAAGGGAATCAGCTGATGTGAGGACCAGCTCCCCCCCTCTATGTGCTATCAGGGGTGTTTTATTTCAGCCCAGCTGCTGTCTGGTCCCAGAAATGCATCGGGTACCCTCCTGGGGAAGTTTCATTCACTGTGCAGGACTCTGGTTTTTCTGGTCCAGGATTGTTCTGTGATGTGAAACAAAGCATTGCTAAAGGGAGAGAAATGAGATGAGGAGTCAAGCATCTTCCAGGAGTGGGTTAGATACAACTGGTTCTTAGCAGAGCAAGGGAAGTTGCAGGAGGAGGAGATTAGGGGAGAAGAAATTTGAAGGAGGAGAATAAACGCTTTCTTGATGTCTCTTCTGTTCTGTCTGATTTTTAGGTTCTGAGAATTTCCATAGCATCATGGGAAGGGAGTGTTTCTGCTAAGTGAATTCAGCTTTCTTTGCTCCCTTTCCTGTGCTTTTATTATTGCAGGACATTTCTCCCCACCAGGAATATTGATTAACCTAGGAAATCCATCACGAACATTGTTACAGTGATTAATCTCTATGCATTTCACATATTATGGTGATGACTGCCTCGCAGTACCAAACCCTGAGAGAAATACATTCCAGGCTTGCAAGATGTTTCTGCAAAACAATAAAATGATTTCACCCAAAACTCCTGGGTAGCAATAAAGAGTAAAGTTTAATTAGAAATAAAAAAATCTGCTGATTCAATTTGCATAATATGTATATTAAATCCATCAGGATTTGCCTACGTTGCTGATCTGTTTTAATTGGGCTTAATTGATTACCAAGAGTAATCCAAAAATGTTTGTGGCATGTCTAGACTAACATTTACAGTTGAGTGCTAAAGTCGGTGCAATGACTATTTAATTGATTTGAATGAAGAGGCGAATTCTGCTTAATGGCCTTTGCCCATTTCATCTCAGCTCAGAGGTGCCAAGGAGTTGAATCTGAAGCCTTGCAGTAAATCACGGTCAGGGCGGATGGATTGCATGGACTGGGATGAAAGATTGGTGCTGCATAGCTTCTCTGATAAAGCCCAAATATTCTCAATTACAGTAGGTACAGCAAAACAGATTTTTGTCTGAGCTGGTTTTTTTCAGGATTCGATGTAAAGAAGAGGGATACTCAATAATGTAAAGGCAATTGTATGTTAGGTTTTGGGTTTTAGGTACTGAACACTGTGTGGGTTGCTTTTGTTTTAAATATGTGTCCAACACTGCATGAAACTGATTTTTATTTAATAAGGTTACTTTCAGCTAACATTTTAGTAGAAAGTTATTTTTTTGAAGTACATGGTAATTGCTGGGCATTTTAAAGTTGAATGTTTTGAAAAGTGCTGATTATTATGTTGCATTTGTAAAGAATGTACTCATGCACTCCTGTTTCTATTGAATGAAGCTCTAGAAAGATTAAATACATGTTACTGGAAGGGAGCCACCTCTTGCCCTAGCCTCAATACATAGTAATTTCTTCTTTGCGTGCCATTTTTAAATAAGCAGTTCCCCAAAAAGCTAAAAGCAAAAAAATTCAAGCCAATACAAAAAATATATTAATGGCATCTTTGAATAACAATATCTTACAGCACTATCTAGATGTGCTATTCCATTTTGCTGACAAAATATCTTTTCAATCACTTTTTTTTTCATGCACCTCTGTCTGTCAGTGTCTAAATCCCAGCACCTGTGTTTCTGCCAAAAAATGGAGTCCCATTTCTTTTCTCCCTGTAAACTTGTGTCACATCTGCCTGGAGGCTGAGCATAAATCTTCTTCCACAGTTCTGCCTTTTGTTAGTTTTTCTCTATGGAAAAGTCTGTCCCATTTCTTTCAGGTGTGCCCAGAAGGCAGCAGGTGGAGATCCTTGTTGGCTGTCCAGAGCTGCAGGATAAGAACTGTGTTAGTGCACACAGGTCACAGGGATGAGGAAGGTCAGCCCTTAGTGGTTGCATGACTCTGTGAGGAGCTGGATTCTGTTCCTCAAAGCACAGTGAGACATGTTCCACTCTTGCCTATAAAACCACTGCACTGACAGCCCCACTCCATCATATTTAATGTGTCAGGGATAAGTGGGAAAGCCCTTAGGTGAGTATCTTGTTCAGATACGCCATTAGTGATGAGTTTCACGGTAGGTGATTCTCCCAGAGGTTGTTTGGTTTTTTAGCTTTACCCTTTGCAATGGGAATCTTTAAGTATTATTTTGCTGGCGAGGTAACAGTATTTTCTGACAGAAGGAAACAAGGTGGTTAAGTGGCTAAAGTGAAAATATCAGTGTGGAAATAAATTTTTAATTCAGGGTCTCATGTTTGCTGCACATGGCCCTGCACTGTAGAGATTTTGGATCCTCTGTGCTCAGATCAGCCATCCCATTTGTGTGTTGGTGTTGTAGGACTTTGTGCATAGTTGGAGAAGAAATGATGGTAAATAAGATTGCAAAAATTATTTTTAGTTGATTATCTTACTTTTCCCAATCACACAAATTAGATGTAACCTTTGTTTCCTAATGATCT
Source organism: Orthonyx spaldingii (assembly GCA_013397795.1). Lineage (NCBI taxonomy): Eukaryota > Metazoa > Chordata > Aves > Passeriformes > Orthonychidae > Orthonyx > Orthonyx spaldingii. Next base: position 1,161,827 of record VZTJ01001091.1, on the reverse strand, counting down.
AAGAACAAAGAAGGAGCTCCTCCTTATTAAACTGGAAAATAGATAGTCTGAATGCACATGTAATTCTATTAACACCAGTGACATGGTTGAATCCAAAGCAGTAGGCAGCTGAATAATCAGGTGTTCCCAAAAAAAGGACAATCTCTTTTTTCTTTTCTGCCTGCAGGATAAATTTAGGCAAGATATATAGCACAAAGAAACATCAGAGGTGTAAGAAAATTCAGTTGCTAACTAACACACTTATTTTTACAGGAGCTGTAATGGGCAGCACCTTGTAGGGACACCTGTAAAAACAGACCTTTCATAAAAGACTTGTAGCCTAAATTTAGATGAAGGGCAAAAGGGATTGATCTCAGGAGCACCAGTGAGAAAGACATGACTGCTTGGGTAGTTGGGCTTAGGAGGGAAAATACCAGGCTGTGCAAAGAAAAATACCAGTAAATAATTCTAAATTTGTGAATTACATCAGTCTGAGCATAGTTAGAAATGTGACAGCTTGCACAGCTTGGTTTTCTGAATGCACTGCTCAGTTTTCTGTAGCAGTGCAGCTTCCCTTGTTAAGAACGGGCCCTTTGTGATGGAAGGTGTAACACATGCCTGAGAGTGTTACTTTGCAGTTTTTTAAGTCAGTACTTCAGCTGTGTGTGGACAGATTGTTGAAGGACTTTTGAGCCAGCATTTTGCTCTGAAAATCTGATGATTATCTAATAAAGCATAAGAAGCCACTCCTAAGTCAGACTCCAACAAAAGTGTTTGTAGCTTCTGTCAGGATACCCAAGACTTCAATGTTGTGGGGTTTAGACCAAGTCAAGACCTTTAGTGAAACCTTAGTTCTAAACACTCAAAGCACAATTATTGTCTTGCAGTTAATGCTGTAATAGCTATTGTTAAAAAAGCATTTTATTCAAAATGTGGTTGTACATATTGCATGGTTTCATAAGATGTGTGTGTGGTGTGTAATATATTGTCCATATGGGTTAATGGAGTCACTTAAAAATCGTGTCATGGGTGCCCCAATAAAAATAATGACAATTTTCAGAAGGGAAGGAGATGGCCTCTGCCCTTGTCCCCTATGTCAGACTTGTATTTTTTCCCAGTGGGGTGGAGGATGCTGACAGTGAAGTGGGTGTCCTGCCTCGCTTCACAGATGGGACAGAAGGATAAGCTTGCAGAATGGATTGCACATTCTCTGGAGTTCTGGCCTTTCCATAAAACAAATACCTCAAAGGTGTGTGCAAAGTACACACCAGCTTTAAAAAAAATAAAATTACAGAGAGCATGAAATTAGGCATGTAGTAATCTGATCTTCCCTAAATCTCAAACAAGGTAAATTCCTCTGTTTCTGGGAAATTCTGTTTCATTGTGAACCTGAGGTTATCAGACTTTACAATTAAAATCAGGAGGACTTCTGACATGTTACTCAAGGTTATGCTTTCACCATAAACGCGCTGTCAAAGCTTTGCTGAGTCTAATTATTGGTTGCCTCAAGATGTCCCCTGACAGCAGGATCAAAAGGTTCATTATATGTTCTGAGGAAAATTTTTATTCTATCCATATTATGTCTTCATTTTAATATAATCAAGAAAACACTTTCAGAGAAGAAAGGCAATATATATGTTGTTTCTTACTGTAGGTGCGGCATTATTTTATCAGGGTTTCTTTTTCCTGAATTGAGTATATAACATTAAAAATTTTTTTACATGTTTTCTTTTTCTAACTGTATTCTTTTGCTTTTCATAGATTATTTTGTGTCATAGACAGTGAAACAAGCATGTACCTCTATGAAATGGCTGGTTTTAACATGTCTTTTTCAACACATCCCTTTCCTTTATGCAGTTTGATTTTCACAGTCAGATCCTATAACACATTGAAAACATAATATATCTGGTTTTCTTCTGGTTTTTTTTCCCCCACCAAAAAGTGGCAGTCAATTCAGAACTCACTCTAGTAAACAAATTCTTTTAAATATTCTTCCTAGTGCACACCTCTTTGTGCTTGTGTCTGCTGACAGCATTTTGTTCCTTGCTTTTGTGGGCTATTGCACTTTACTGGAAAACAGAAGAGAGAGTTCTGAAATGCACCATGACTGTTGTAATATAATCTGTCATCTGGACAGAACTGTCATGGGGTGGGATATAAAATTGATCTTCACAACACAAATTTGGACTCAAATTTGTGATTCTGCCTGAAGACCAGCCCCAGGCTCAGTTCCATCAACAGCTGTAGGCGGGATCAGCTGTCTCACACCAACATAAAGCTCTGGGAATGATCCCCATTTAAAAGAGAAAGAAAAAAAACACTGCATGAATCATGGGCAGCAGCAGTTGTGAACTGCAATTGACTCTTTACTTATTGTCCTGTGCCTACTTCTTTTGGCTTACACTCCCTTCCTTGATGGGCTACTTCTGAAACTCTTTCAGCGATACCAAAACCTCGTCATTGTCTCTACTTCCCTCATTTTGTTGTCTGTGCTGTTGAGCTGTTCCTCCAGTCACCTTGGGGGAAGAGACTCGAGTGTAGTCAATGACATGAGGATCTCTTTCCATGCTAAAGGATCTTCTGATTTTCGTGATGTTTCCCTGAGGGGAATCCCATGATATTTCTTGGGGGGATAAGAAAACTGATGCTGCAGTCCTGCCTGCTGCCACTGAGGCACTTGGCAAAAGCACATTTCTTATTGGTACACATAAACTTTAGTGGTGGCATCACAGAGACTGATAATCATCAAAACACAGGCTTTGGATTGTGTAAGGAATCACTCTTACAATGGAGTTTTGTGAGTGAGTTTGGGCAACTTCCTCTCTTCTGTGTATACAGTAAGGCAGAAGAAATAGTTGAGAAATGGGGTTGAGATAAGGACAGAAAGTGGAGGAAGGTCTTGATGTGATCATCTGTAGGCAACCACCTCCCCTGTGCATAACACTTACATGCTCTGGCAATTGGTTTTATTTCATGTCTTTTCCCTGTTTCTTATAAAATCCTGACTAAACCCAGTGGGAACAGCAGAATGTCAAACTCCCAGGTGAATAAAGACAAGGGAATTCTGAAAGCCTACTGGGGTTTTCTCTGTATCAAACTCATTTAGATTGGTAATGAATATTGCAGTGATGAGCAAAGACACAAAGCTTATGAACAGCTGAATCAAATATTTAAGAAAAATAATTAGAAATTATATCTCTAGGTTGTAAAATGAAATTCTGGGTTAAAAATGAGATCCAGGAAATCTTGACTCTGCTCTTGATCTTAATGTTGCTTTTATTCATTTAATTACTAAAATAATCACTATTGTAGAAGACCAAGCGCTGTAATATTGGTGGTGATGGACTATCACCTTGGTTCATCCATCATTAGTCCTTGGAGTTTGACTTTTAAAAATGAAATGTTGACAGTGGTTAAGTCTGCATAAATATGGTATGCTAAAGGTTGTGGTCCTAGAAGATCTGAATTAACAAATATAGGAAGGTCACTTCTCTTTGGTTGTGAAGGTCAGTCTCATCTTTTGAATTATATTAAATTTTATGTCTTTCTATCTGCTACTGTATCTCCTTCATTATTTTATCTTGGCAGTGTTAGATATAAAACGCCTCTGATATACTTTGGATAAATAATTATTACGTTGCATAATTCAAGAAAAGATCAGACAGTCCTGAATATTTGAGTATCCTCTGTTCAAGATGATGCAAGTAATTTACATTCGTTGTCATTAACATTAAACTTCTGAAATTCTTCCAAGGTTTCTCAGTCCTTCCTCCAGCCATTTGTCAGGAGGAAATACCAGGAGCTTTTGATTAACGTTCAGATGACTCCTCTTTTGCTTTATTGACAGTTCATATGGTCCTTCAACCTCATCACCTTTGCATTCCCTCCTTGGAAATTGCAAAATCAGTTTGGGTCAAAGCTGCATCAAGTGTTGTGTAGTCCGGAGGTGGAACTCCTTGTGTATTATTCAACGAACATTTTATCCTCCACAATTTAGTACAGAGTAGGGTTTGGTTCTGATTTTTTTGTTTTTGGTTTTTTTTTGGTGTTAGTTTGGTTGTTTGTTTGTTTGTTTTGTTTGTTGTTTTGCTCTGGTTTTGTTTGTTTGGGGTTTTTTTTGTGGGTTTTTTGTTGGTTTGGGCTTTTTTTGTTTGTTTGTTTGTTGGTTTTGTTTTGTACTTTTTTCCCTCTTCCTGTTTTCCATACTCTGATGTGACTGTGTTGGCACGGAGGCTGTAGGGACATGCACTGTAGGGCCTGTGCTTCCAGATAGCCAAAGAACCTTTCCTTCTGTTGGATTTGAAACTGACTTTTGTTTCCCAGATAACTGACAAAAGTACCACCCTCTGGTATGTTCTGGAGCAGAGATTTTTCAGTGCTTTGTTTCTTTTGGATAGAATGATTGAGCATTTGTTGATCCTGAGTGTTGCACAGACTGTAACAGGCAAAGCACTTGACTGTGAGTGGGGTATTTGACTCCCAAACCAGATGTCAAAAGACTCCAACATATTTTATGCAACCTAATGCTGCACAGCTTAAAACGATGTAATTATAAAACTTAGGCAGGGTTCCTAATCCCGGTTATTTGATCACCTGAAGCAAAAATTCAGTAAGCACGGAAAATAAAGGATTTTTGAGTGTTTTTAAATAGAGAATGGTACTGAAGGTGAGCCCAGGAGCCTGTAAGTTTCCACATTTCAGACAAGTGATGTAACAGAATGCTGTTGAACTGAAAGAAGAACAAGAGGAAAACAATTCATAAAAAGTATTGAAGAGAGAAAGGACTGTGGCTCTGAAAAATGCCCTGCTCTCTTCTTTAATTTCCCTAAATTCTGGTTAGCTAAGTGCCTGCATGCTGGAATAGAAAGTGGTTTGTAAAAAGCTTTTATGTAATTTAATAAAAAAGACAGCAGTGTAGTGCTGGAGTAGAAAAAGCATCCGAGGTTTCTTTTTGCTGGAATGTTTGATTACAGCACTGTTGTATAATTTTATCACACTGCAATTACAGGAATGTGAAATACCCTGTGCCTGCTAACACAGTCCTTTCACACAATTTAATTTCTGTTCTAAAATGATTTCTATTTTGTAATGCTCTTGTTCTGTTCTCAGACTAAAACTTTCAAAGGTGGCCTGTTTGACTTACAGCCTAGCTCCCACTAAATTTAGCTGTTTGCAAAATGAATGGTGACATCCAGTCATAAGGACCTAAAATTTATTTTTAATGGTACTGATAGATGAATGCTGAGTAGCTGTGGTTGTTAGTTCCATTCCATTAGCAATTTCTATAAATTTTTGGGATGAGTGTTCTATAAATTGGTGACAAATGTGTTATCACAAAGTTTCTTCACCAAGGCCAGGTTGTGCCACATGTGTCCAGAATAGTTTTGTGGGGGTTTTTTTTGTTTGTTTTGTCTTTCAGTGTTAAAATATTCCAGTATGGGATGACAGAGTTGTAAAAGGAAGGCAGAAAGGATTGTCTGAGAGGCTAATGTGGAATGTATTGACATGAATTGGTTTAGCTTTGTGCTTTCTGCTGAAATGAAAGGTTCTTCCAACCCTTGATCTGGGGTGCCCTGAGCTGGCTGGTGAAGGTGTTATTCTTTGGATCTCATTTCAGATGGTGTCTCAGGATATAAAAACCTCATATAATAAAAATATGTTTTCAGCCTCCTAAATCCTGTGATGTGTCTGTGGTTCGTAATTACACGTTTTAAGCTTTTAGCTTTTTCAATTTGATGCTAGGAGAAGTAGGCATTGCAAATCTGAGTTGCTGTGCTCTGGAGGGAGGTTTTGTGCCTGACTTGTATAGAATACGATTAGAGCTGAGACTAAGACTGTGTTCTACGTTCTATGACTCTGAGAGAGAAGGGAAAGACAAAAATCTGCATTCTGCTGTTCAGCAGAGCACTTAAAACATTAATGTACCAGAATCCCAAGACTAAACTGAGAGAAAATTGCAACACCACAGAATAATATCTAACAGCCTTTGGCAGATCTTCACAGCTGCAGGGGTTCTAATGGCAAAAATAAAAAAAAGCTGTGCACCCTAATAGTCCTGGATTCTTTTTCCTGAGGCATCTGTGTATTTGCCAGTGAGGGGTGTCTGTACACGTGTTTTGTATCTAATTTGATATTTTTATTGCAATCCTTTTTTTCAGGTTCTTTCAGCGGTTGTGTGTAAGGCCATATAAGCAACAGTAAAATCCTTAAAACCATTAGGGTAGAAAATATTCCAATGATTGAAACACCTCTAAAACTTAGCTTAGGGAATACGCTCCTCAGTGTCTGCTCTACTGTTTGAGTTTTGAAGAATCTAAAATAGTGAAATGTTAACTAACTGTACATTGTGGGCACAGAAATTTTATGCCTTCAGTTCATCAGAATTTTTCTTAAAGGCTGCATGGCAGTTTCTTAATTGCTGGAATAAGAAGTGAATGTAAAATGTGAGATCTACTGGGAAAAAAGTGATGGTCCTGGTTCATCATCAATTCAGGATTTACTAGGAGTTTGGTATTAAAATATTTATTTGGCTCTAAATTAAAGATTTTATTACATTCAGTTGTAAGCCTTTAGTTGTGGCTTATAATTCAACTGACAGAAGCTTTCTTAGAGCTTTCTTTGGATTTAAAAGGATTTATTAACTTTGTATTAATCCAACAACTTAACTAATTAGATTATTTGATTCAAATACAATATTGAAGTCAGCTTTCTGGAGTGGCCTTGATTTGATTGCTATGCTGCTTTATTCCTGATTTAATGCACAGTTATTTGCATTACTACCTGAGGTTTGGTTTGGTTTTGTTTTTTTCCACTCCCTCTATTGATTTTTTTTTTTTAAATACATTTATAATATCGGGTTATATTTCTTTTAAGAAAAGTGGAATTTCTGATGGCTTGGCTAAAACCTGAACAAAATTTGTTTCATTGGACTTAGGCTTTCTCATAGTTAGTGACAAACCCTGGGACAAACTCAGCAGCAGTCTTGGACACGATTCCACTCAGTAGCAGATATGTCACAGCTTGTAAGAAGTAAAGAATTTACATCACCTTGTGTTTACTGAGTCTGCAGGCATTAAAAATTTTGCCATTGATTTCACTGTATTAGAAGCTTCATCCACTCATAACTTAATTTCTGTTTAGGTATTTATTCACTCATAATTTTAGGTTATTTTTCTTTAATATCTGAATTCCAAATAATCTTCAGAGTTTTCAGTCATCCTTGGGACTCTCTTGCTGCGCTGTGGCTGTGTTTATTCCACGAGGGCAGGATTTTGTTCAAGAAATGTTAATGTGATAGAATCCTGCTCATAAAGTGGGAAAGAAATGTAATACCCAAGAGTCCTATTTCTTACACTGTTAGTTTTTTGGAGGTTTTTTTAGTATCAACTATAACACTGAAAATAGATGAAGAATATTCAGGTTCAGAGGACAAGTTCTATGACCAACTCTGTTCATAAATTCGGAAGAATCTGACAAAAGAAATCATTTGCTGAGCAGTTTCCTGCATTGAGTATTCTTTATGGTAAATGTTCTTCCCTGTGCCCCGCAGAGGAAGGTTTGGAGGAGCGTGAGCCTGGCTGAAGGGACATTGTGTGAGTGTGACTTCCTTTGTGCTGCAAGTGCAGTGGCTCTGAGGAGAAGTGATGCACTGCCCTTGCCAGAATGGCCCAGAATAAATAACCACTTCACTGAAGAAAGGACATTTTTCACAGTTGAATATCTGAGTGTATGATGCTAAGATCTCATCAATGTCTCTTCTTTCCCAGACAATGTTTGGTTATTGCTGCTAATGACAGTGAGTTATAAATACTGGCTGTTCAATGACTATTGCCAGCTCTGTCCTACACTGGGGGGAGGAGGGTGGATTTTTTTGGTGCACTGAGAGCTTTGTGGCTCTTTTTTTGAAGGTCACATGTCCGAACAGCAGTGAGAAAAGACTGTCAGGGCACATGGATGGAGAGAATTTCAGAAGGCTCTGATAAGATGTTTTCTTCTTCAGTTTATTAGTAACTATTTTCTGAGTCAAACAAGCGTTTATGATTCAGTAGCATTTTATCCTGCTTTATTTTACTATGTGGCTTCATAGCAAGCAAGGCAGCTGAAGATGGAACTTTTGTTAAAGCAGAAAGAAACATCTGAAGGGCAATGAAGTTTTTGTTCTCTAATAGTTTGTCTTTATTTTTATCTCCAGCTATAACAAAGTTATTTATATAATAAAATATACTCTTTCTTGGTATAGAAATTGTTTCTTTGATACATCTTCTCTATTGTGTCTACAGATATAGGACACTGACTTCAACACAAGAATTAAAATTCATAAAGAAAGCATAATGGACCTTCTTTTGAATGGTTAGAATACTTTAAGGTGTTAGTCAATGAAATGCCAATAGAATTTTAATTCAAAAACTTGAAAAGATGCATCTCGAGATAGAAAGGTCCTTCAGCTGCAGTTTTGAATTAGTTCTCTTGATGTCAATGGTAGTACACTGGTTTATGTCAAAAAAGCTTCTTATATGCAGCACTCAATGTCTAAAGCATTAACTGTATCTAAGAGTCAGCTACTCTAAGGACTATTCAAAAATTGAATAATATGGCACCCACTTTAAAATGGGTAGGACTGCACACATTGTGATGGTTGAAGAAGAGCTTATAACAATAATTTTATGAAGAAATGTATTTGTATTTACTGGTTGTAAAGTAGTAGTTCTGTGGGTGCTTGAATTTTATAATTGGTTTTATTATCTTTTCTAGGCAGAGAAGCTACTCTTTGCAATTGCTCACCAGTAGCTAAGTAAAATAATTGATTCAAATTTCTTTTTCTGTAATTAAAGATGATAATCTTTTCTTACCTTATAACTAATGTCATATAATATCCTGACCATTAATTTGGTGCTTTGGGCAACTGGAAGAGTATTTTCCCTCGTAATTATTTTCATATCTTTTCTAGGGAAGAAATAGAAAAAAAACAGGGTCATATGTCTGTGAATTCCCAGGTTATTTTTCGTTCTTTAGACAGAAAGAAACTTTCAGTCTGGCAGCGGACAATATGGTATTTTTCATTATTAGAGCCAACTGAAGGAATTCACCTCCATGTTTGCTACCAGAACCTTCTTGGTTGCACATCCAGTCAGTTTAACAAGCAGCATTTACACTGAGTGAGCTTGTTTGGTACTTTTTGAGGTGTCCAGGCAGACAGAGGGGACTGAAATGTTCATAAGAGCCATCTCTAGGCAGTAACTGCGCTGCATATCATGGAAAGAGCAGGGATTTGCAGCCAGAGGTCAAGGGCCAGGCTTGCTGATGGGGGTTTTGTGCTCTGGCCTGACCACAGAGCTCAGCTTGCACTGATAGATCTTCTCCCAGAGAGTTTTCCCAGAAGCTGTGTGTGTTCAGAAGGCAGCTCTGCTCTGCTGCTCTGTCCAGTTGTGCCTGTCTGTAGTTCAGAGGGCAGGAGGGTCACCTTGGGAAGTGTCACTTTTGGTTTCACCTCTGTGAGGGGATGCCAGTTTTACACCTTCACCTTTATTTCTCTTTGTTGGTTCAGGGAAGTACACGACCACAAACAGGTCTCTGTTTTGCTTTATTTTTCTTGTCCAGGCTTCTATAGTACAAGAGATTTAAAGTAATTAAAAAAACCCCTCAAACTACAACTCCAAGAGAAGTTAAAGAAAAAAAAAAAAAATTAAAAACCATGCTTGGAGCCCATCACTCACAAGAAATACAAAACCCATACGAAACAGCTTCCTAGTTTATATTTCAGAACATTTTCTCTTCCTGTAGTTTAAAAGTTAGAATTCAAGACTGTTGAGGAGACAGCACACTGAGTGAATGAGTTCTATATTGCAGTAGTGAATTTTACATCATTTAGTGAAATGCTGAGATAAGCCCACATTATTAAATATTATACTGCATAAATGCAATGAAAAACTGTTCATGTGATTAGCATTTTGTTACTGCATACCGAGCACTACTTTATTGAAAAATCTCTACTATTATAGAACAATTTTCATTTCATAAGAATACATCCATCAGAAGAAAAATGCTATAAAAGTTAGATGTGACTAAATGGCTTGAAATTTAGAAGCTCATTGTGTGCAGAAGGAAGGACAGTGAGTGATAAAGAACAGGAAAGGACAAAGTGGTTTGTATACACAGAGGCCTAAACAAAGTGCACTGGTCAGAATGTGAAATGTGACTTACAAGTCAGCACACTTGCATTTCTCCTCCTAGCCATTTTAAATTTGGTGAGTTAAGTAGATTTGTTGAAATGATTTCATGAATAAAATGCTTCCTTTATTTTTTTTCAATTACTTTTGTGGAGTTGTGGGTATTAAAATACTTTATATTAGAATTTTTTAATGCTTTTAGGTGCCTCATCAGACTGTTAATGCTGTGTTACATCAGCAGTTAATGCCATGTGGAAAACACAGGTTTAGAGGTTTCTGGGGCCCAAAAACCCCCAGTAACCAAGGGCCGTTGTTGGAATTGATGAATGAATGTGCCAGTCAGCTTCTGATCATTTCCTATCCAGGGATGTTCTTCCTGCACTTTAGCAAAAATGTGCACGTGAGCTTCTTGGGATGTGATAAACAGAATGAGTCTTCTAGAAATTCTAGACTCAAACAGAAGGTAAGAAAAATACTGGAATCAAATGCCAATGTAATTACTGTCAAGGTGAGGTGTTTTGGGTTTTTCTGACACCTCCAGTACAGTGGTTGTAGTTGTACACCAAGGCGGGGTAGAGGGGGTGGGCATTTATTCTTAGGTTTTTGGAATAATCTCCTGTAGGAAGAAATTTGGAATGGCTGGAATCTGTCTGCCTGTCATTTTTAATTTTTAAATATCATTATTTTGTGTAAGCTGCAAGAAATCATTGTGTGCATGGTAAGCTGCTTACTAAAAAATCCTTCTAAAAAATAGATGCTGTGAGTTTATAGTAGTCACACAACAAATGCTCACGTTTTTCACTTATTTAACTCATTTGATAACAAGAATTTGCTTACTAACTCAAAGACTGCAGAGGGCAAGTTTCAGGGGCAGTGATGATTTCTGGACTCTTAAAACCAGGTTAAATTATAAAAATACTGTCCCTGGCTAATTGGGATGGTCATGGCTGTTGTGATCAGTCCCATCATACAGATGTTCCATTGTCACATCTGTGCAATCTAGGGACAGAACAGACACCAACTTTAGCATTAATTGTCTTTGTGTTTTCATGTAAACTCCTTTGTTATAGTACTGGATTGCCTTACAGGTGTGACCATATTTACCTATGCAGCAATTAAAATACTTTTTTCCCATTTTAATAGCTGAAGAAATGAGTCAGAATAGCAGTGATAAGTCTGCCATCAAGCAAGGCCTCTACAATAGTATAAGAAACTGAACCACGTTTTTTTAAATCTCAGACTCATATCTTTGCCCACGGGTGACATACCCCTTGAATTGACTCACTGTCCTAAACCATGAAAAGCAAAAATGTGGTACGTGGCTTAATACAGCCTGCTCTCCCTCCTGCCTCTGCTAAGGGACGAATACACCAGAAATGCCAGACAGACCACATTGTTTTTCTGTCCCATGTACCTGTAGGAAAAAAAACCCCACATCCATCCAGGATAATGTTCCTGGTTTGCATGCACAGACAGCCTGGCTGCCTGCTTTTCTTTTTGATCTTGTCTCAGTGGCACGAAGCAGCAGTGATAAGGCAGCAGAGAACTGAGAGTTGAGAAATACAACTTCACTCTTTATGGGGATGGCATTGGCTGCAAAGCTGCGTCTGAAAAAGCGTCGTGTACATACAGGACTCGTGGTGCTGGAGTTAGCACAGAGAACTCTGTCACAGATTTCAAAGGCTCAAGAAAGCAAAGAGGGGGAAGAAGTTAATCAAAGATCAGTTCCTAGAACTATTAACTTTGGCTCTGAGCACAGAGGTCATTGCACTGTCAGTTTTCTTTCTTCATCATCTCTCAGTCGGGTCTGTACTCACCTTCACAAGAGTGAGTTGTGTAAAACACAGCGTAAGATAAGTCTGAAATCTCAAAGCCTTTTAATTTAATGTCAGCCTCTGTTTTTCCTTTAGGTGACAAGGTTAAAGGGCAGTCTCAAAACTTCAATGATTTACTTTCCTTTCCTTCCTGTTAACTAAAAGGCCACTATTTAAGAACTAAGTGACTGACCCACATAACAAAGCTTATTAATAATCATTTTGTGAACAGGACTCTGTAATACAGTAGTAGTTAAAACATTTTTCCTAGGTATCAGAAATTAATTTGATATTAATTATTTGATTCCAAGGTCATAGTAAAATCTTTTGCTTGTGTATAATTAGTATTTCTTTCTACCACTAGGGACAGTAAATGAGATAAAGCAAAGCAAGACTTTTACAGCTTAGTTTGTATTCACTCCTACCAGCTCTAGCCCTGTCTTTGATTGTAGTGGAGTTACTCTTGATGAATAAGAGTGAATATTATACTCTGCAAAACGCCTGTGAACAAATTTGTGGCCATTTTAATCCAGCACTTTGCAAACATCTGGACCAAAGGCTCAGACTTGCAAACTCTTGAGCACAGAAGCATAACTTTTCATGTGAATTGCCATATTGATATTTGTGAGCCTGTTTAGATGAAATATTACAGCCTTTACAAACAGTCAAGATCATAATACAAGTGCAGTTGGAAAGGACCATTTTGTTATAGCAGGAATCTCCAGATATTTCCACAATGACTCACTTGTCAAATATTCTTGGGGGAAGTGGGGCACTGTGACCTAAATCAGCCTCACTCTGGGAAGGTACAGGGACGTCTTGAGCTTCTCAGTTATGTGGCTCTGTGGGGGTTTTCTCAGACCTCCTGCACTCTTCCTGCCTACAGATAACTTCTGCTGGGCTTCAGCTCTTCGTAATATACACACAGCTTTCATTTGCTTTCTGCAGAGGAGTAATTAGCTAGTAAGAGAGATTTTTTATTTTTTTTTTTCATTTAGAGGAGCATGTTATAAGACTTCATGACATGTTCACGCTTAGCTTGAAAGCTCTTACACAAGGAAAATTGTAATATTTTAGACTGAATTTTCTGAAATGATTTTGTGTTCCAGTGTGCAGAGGATTACACCCTAATTTTGAGTAACCACATATGAATGATCATTGCAAAGAAACACTGAGTTCAGTGGTGTTACTTGCACAAAGAGGGATTCCTACAATCAAAAACAGTTTGAGATTCTTGGGATTCTTGGGGAGCAGCCTGATGCAAACTCCCCAGAGGTTTACACTGAATTCCTTTAATATAGTACTGTTTGCTTTGGTTCAGTGCTCTTGTCAGGATTAACTGCAGGTCAAGTGTAAAAAGCAAGCAAACAAAATGAGAAATACAGATTTCTAAAAAGGTGAGGGTGGGTGTTGTGTATATTTTTGGCAGCTCCTGGGTTCTGGGGACTTAGCTCAAAGACCTCTCTTTCTTCCTTGCTGTCTTTTCTGTTTGTTTTGTGATCCTGAGGAGATTTTTATTCATTCCGTGCCTTTGTGGAAATTGTGAAGACCCTGGGCCACATGATGATGGTCCGTCCATTTGATGTTTTCCTGGCACACAAACATGGTTTCTGCAGCTCACCAGCTCTGTCATTAACAGTGCACTTGACTCAGCTTAGGTCACTTCAAGAGTTCTGCACTTACCCAACATTTAAAATAAAACGTTCCTATAAGTGTCTGCACTACATCTGTCTGTGTATATTCTGGAGTTCTGGAGGGGGACATGCATAGCAAAGGTTGTCCAGGGAATTATTAGAAACAGCTGACTGCTCTGTGTTTATCATTGTCACGTAATATTTGTAAATAGTGTGGGATTAAAAACAATGCAGCAAATAAACTCCTCTGCTTTGTTGCCTCAAAAAGCTGCACAAACCCAAATTACATTTGTTATTTGATGAAAGACCATTACCAGCCAAAATGGATCAATTTATCTTGAAAAAAAAGTGTTTTGATCTTTGTTTGGTAAAAATTGTGCTAGAGACTGAAATGCAGAGTTTCTTTTTCTGTCTTGAATAGATGTTGGTCAGTGCCATGTCAGTTTGGAACACAGTGAATATTAGGCTGGTGGAATTGTAAAAATATTTGTTATACGATAGTGGCTTTTAAAAATTTTATTGTAGTATGCTCGTTATGCCAATAAATCTATTTGAGCATAGAGCATATCAACCAGCTTCCAATACAGAATTCAATGGCAGGTGCTAAAATCCCAAACTCCTGAAATACTTCATGGGTTGGTGGTTTTGGTTTTGAGGTTCTTTGTTTTGTTTTGTTTTGTTTGCTCTTTTTTGCTTTGAAAGATTCTCTGGGTTGGTACGGAAGATTTGATAGATTTGGAGGAACAAAATGTGCAGACAGGTGTGCACTTGCTTCATTGAAATTTAAATTAGTTATGAATTCTCAGGAATAAAATCAGCTTCTTCTGTCAGGAGTGTCTTGTGGAGTTTCCCACAGAAATGCAGTTGCAATTGCCTGTGGTGAAGTGAGTGTTTGTTTTTTGAGAGAACTGAAATCTTAACACAGTCAGGAGGTTGGCTGTAATGTATATTTAATTGTGATCATGGAGGCCAATTTTCTTTTATGTATTTGGAGACATATTTTATGGTTAATTTGTTCTTAAATGTACAGAAATTCCAAGCATTGCCTTCCCAGTCCCCACATAAAATCCTTGACGAGGTGGTGCACAGGGAGCTCCTTAGAGCTCAGGAGGAAACCAGGCTGCACAACCTCATCTGTTGGTTGAGGTTTTGAGTGGTCAGTATTTCATGTTCTGCTGAAGCCTCTAGCAGCACAGTTTCTTCACTTTCTCTCCGTCAAGGGTTTCTAATTCTGGGCAGCCATTCAGCCACACACTGTTATTTTTCATTTCAAAGAGCTTTTCCAACCATCCTCTCTTGTTTTGTTTCACCCATTTCTGTAACCTGTGCTTGAGATGGAGGATTTTGGCTGTAGTTCTTACACTTTAGTGCTGAGAGACTAAAACACAGGCTTTGATTAGCTTTAGAGGTTGTCTCTAAGACATGTTTTTAAAAATTTAAATTCCACCTGGTCCGTGGATGCTTATCTGTTCTGAGGCAGGAAAGGTAGATGTAAATGGGACACTTGAGCCCATGACTCCTTTTCAGTAAAATATTGTCATTTAGAATTGAGCAAATTATTTCGCCTCTCACATTAAACAGAATAGCAGTAGAGTGCATTTTAAATGGATTAGGAACTGGCTGATTGACAGACCTTAAAATGTACCTGTCAGTGGGAAGTTAAAATGTCATGAGAATGGTTTGAATGGGGTTCCCCATGGGGGAGCTGTGGGTCCCACACTACCCAGTATGTTCATTAGTGAGCTCAGAGTGAATATCTGCTGCTAAAATTTCCTGTCAATGATGCTGAGATCCTCACGAGAGTAAAAATAATCTGTGTATCTGTGTCATATAGAGAAACAATAGATGCACTCCAAGATTATTTTGTATTTCTTTCAAAACTAACACCTGTAGTCCTAGGAAGGAAATGATTGTGCTGCAGTCATAGTGCTGGATGGTATTTTAGAAACCAGTGACTCTGAGAAAGGTTCACCTGTAATGATGAGCAAGGACATGTGAGTTTCTAGTGTCATGTTCTGGCAAAAAAAAAACCCAAAAAAACCAGCTCGGGAAAGCAGTACCAGCAACTGTTGAGCAGGAGTAGGAGCAGAGAGATGACTTCCAGCTCAGGATGTGGAATTGGCAGGTTCAATACAGGAATACCGTTGCCAGTTGAGAGGTCCCCAGCTTTGGAAGCATTTTTGAGGGGAGATAGATGATGGAATGTAAAATCTTTATGGAGAAGATGGATTAAGAAAAGGTTTTTTTCTGTATCCTGACTGAATATTATTTAGTTACTAGATAAAAAGATTTCTGCCAAACTGACTGTGAACAAAAGCTTCTTCTACTCAGTTTGGAAGGATCCCTGTCCATTTTCTGTCTGTTTTCAAATGCCTGGATTGAGAAACACAGAGGAACCAGCTCGGGAGGCAGGTAGTGCATTGATCTGGACTGGAGCTTGAATGCAAATGGACATATTGTTCATCTCTGCTCATGTAATGAATGTACAGAAGTTATAGCACCTGGATAAAGGTGACATTAAAAAGTAAATTCATTTGCCATTTAGGATTCCATGTGTTCAGGAAGTAATTGGGGGCTTTCAGGATCACAGTTTCTGCTTCAGATCCTGAGGAATTGAGCACATTTATTTGAAAGACTGAAGGCTCAGTTCTTCATTCTGATGACCCAAAAGAAGTTGATTATACTCTTCTGAAAATTTATCCATATCCACCACCAAGTGAAGCCTTTTTTATTGGGTTATTGTGTCGCATTTTGACAACTAAATAATTCTGAATACTATTCTCCCAGAGAAGTAGATAAGAAAATGTCTCAGAATGATTGGCATCTCTCTATCTAAGTGCAGAGCACATTAAAGTGATAGACGAGTTTTCTACAAGTTGCTGGAAGTGGAATGTTCATTCAGGGAATGTTGCCAATAGCTCAGTGTGGTGAAAGACCAGGGTTCAGGGGCATAGCCTAGCCAACTGGCCTGCCAGAGACTTTGTAGTCTTCAAAAAACCCACAAAAAACCCCCAAAACCCAAGGAAGCACAGGTGCATTATTTTGTCATTATTGTTATAATTCACATGCTGATTATATCTTCAAACTCACTAAAGGAATCATGAGTTAATCAGGATGTTAAAGTATCAAGGTGCATTTTGTGGTTGTCAGAATCCAACCCCTTCAGTTCACAAGTGGGCAAGGCTCATGCAGTCCCTTCTCTGAAGACTCCTCCTGAATGAATGAAGGAGAACGAGGAGATGAAACTTGTACCTTGCCTACATTCATGTTCTTTATATCTGTGAACTTTTTTTCTAAGACAAGGAACGACTGAATTGTTTTTTGTTCCTCTAAGACTTTGCTGCTCTTTGCAGTGTGCACAGAAAACTGCAGCTTGTTTTTTGTTACTGGAAGATCAGGGTTGCTGAATATCTGTCAGACTTGCTTTTATCCTATTACGTGTTCTCAGGGATTTGAAAGTGCAGTTTGACATCTAGGGGGAGAAAAAACCCTAAACCCTCACTTTCAAATGTTTCTTTCTATCTTTCATGTTCCCAGAACAGTTTTTCCCCTGTCCCTTTTTTTCTTAAATCACAACAGCCATGCAGAATGTTTCTGTTTAGGCCCAGTCTGTATATTTGTGTGCTAGAGTATTGCAGTGACAATCGGTGGCCAGTCTAAAGGTGCCTGGGGGCAGAGTCAAACCACAGAAGAAGTGTGGTCACCTGCCAAAGGACAGACTGGAACTCTTTTGGTTGCTTGGCTGAAATATCCTGGCATTGCTCCTAATTCTGCTGGGGGAGAGCACCTTTTCATCTTGCTCATTTGCAGATGTGGTGTTGTTGTTCATGGATGCCTGGGTTTGTTCAGTTAACCACAGACCTGGAGCACTGAGAGCTGGAAATGCAGCGTGGGTTAGCCATACTCATCTGCAGGTTTCTAAAGAAAGAAACCCAGATACTTCCATATGCAGCTTTGTGTGGTTGTGGCATGTGAAAAATCTTTCTTCACACTAACTTTAGCGCTTAAGGAGTTTAAAGATGAGAGCAGATATTAACAGAGATCAAGAATTCCTGCATTTGGTATAATCAGTTACCTAAAGGTGAAATTGTTTTCCAGTATCAATCTGCAATGTATAGAGACTGGGCTGAAATTTGATTATTGGAAACCTCCCAACAGCAAACTCCTCCCTCCTCTGTGGTGTCTCACACCGAAATGACAGGATTATATAAATTTGCCTCTTGGAAGGACAGAACAAGTGTCAAAGAAAAGAAGCAAACAAAGATATGTCTAAACTAAGATATAAACATGACAAATTAGCACCAGTGCTTAGAAAATATTCTGCTTTAAAGAGTGAAATTCACTTTTGCAGGAATAAGGCAGACAACAGAAGAGCTGCTTAAAATATGTTTAAAATATGCTTATAAATTCTGCATAGCATTTCTGCCAGCACCCAGCACATAGGTAAACATCACCTGTATTTCCAAAAAAAGTACTGGCAATTTTTCACCAGGTTCTTTTTTTAAAGTACATCTTGTAGGTTTAATTGGTAGATTAAATCCACCCAAACTGCACGATGTGATCTGGCATGGTTACTGTTTGTGTCTTTAAAAATAAAACCCCTATAAATAAAAGGCACATCCAGAGCTAATGTAAATTTGCATCGTTTCAATTAAGTTAATGATAGCATTATAGTGAATTATATTACTGATCTAATTGTGTTATTTATTTTTATCTTTGTACCTTTAAGTTGGCAGAGAGACAGATTTTTTTTTAAAACTATGATTGGAGAAGTTCTTAAAATGTCAGCGAAACTAACAACATCAGATCATAATCTTAGATTATCAGAAACTTTTAAATATTGCAAATCCTAGAGCTTCTAACGTGACAGTTGCAGAAATGTTTAGAAGCAAAGAAGTTGGCTCTTCCTTTTAAAAAAATCCGAAGTCAAATCAATAACTATCTAGAGCTCCAACTTGAATCAGTCTTTGTTGATTAGGTGAAATTACCATGGCATTGAAACCAATTGGAATTGCTAAAAACTCTGTTTTGTTCTTCTGTTGGTTGCTGTTAAAAGTCTGTCTCAATGGCTTCTGTCAGAGTTGAAGAGTATCACCACTAGTGATGATAAAGTAGATTTCACTGCTAGTGAGGCACTAAGTGATTGATATTTAGGAGTGAAGTGTGCCCTGATAACTCGTGCCTTTCCCCTTTTCAAACTTGGAATACATCATTTGAGGGGGAACTGAAATTGAAAGAGGCATAAATTTGTGGGAGAGGTACATATGGGGGATGAAAGGAATTTGCTGTACTTTTTCCTGAGCCTGTGGAGATGATACAGGAAATTATTTGTTATTCATGACAATTTTGCAATCAAAGCTGATGGCAGTAAAATATGTGATTAATAGACTGTTCTTTAAGCAGATCACCAATAGGAATAAACAGATAATGTGTAGGAGGTATTCCCATCTGCACATATGTATTTAACGTTATTGAAAATTACATTTTTATTTGTCTCTGCTTCAACTGCATATCGAATAACAAAACTTAGCCCTCCTTGAGCTCCCACCTCAAGCTTCACTATTGCTACGTGTGCACTTGATCACTGCAATACCAATATTATTGCTTGACACTGTGCTTGGTGTAATTGATCTCAGCCCACTTATTCCTATTGATCAGAGTGAATAGGATTTCAGCTGTGTTCAGAACAGTTGCATTCCCTCCCAGTTTGTGATTTCATGCACGTTTGAGTGACATAATAGCTATAATAGCTGCTTTATCCGAGTGCACTGTAGTTCAGCGGGCATTATCATGGGCGGATCATAATGGGTTTGCATCTTAGTTTTGTGACATAAAGCTGGTAGGGAGAAACATAACGAGAGCAGTCATTGTGGGCAACTGCTGTGCTCTTCTGGAAACAAATAGCAAGAACCACCACGGTTCCTCACTCTTCCGTGAGAGCGCCGGCATAAATCACCGCGGTGATTGGGATGATTGCTGGTGGCCATGATGGCCCACAGCATGAGACCCTGAGATTTCATGTTTCGCACTATTTTTGGGAGGGTAAAGATAATTCTGCAGGTAACCCAGGAAAAGTATTCTTCTCTGCTTGTTCTGGTAGCTGAAGCTGTGCGGGATAATTGTTCTTAAGAATCCACGCGTAAAGCGATGTTACCTTTTTAATGTCCCAAAATTGGCTGTTTTAATAGCGATAAACTTGTAACATTTACAGCTCTGTGACAGCTGTAGTGTGCTGTAGGATACAGCAGTACTATATTACTTTATACAGGAAGATCTTTTTCAGTCTGATAGCAAAAACCTGCTAAATAATAATCTTTGCAACATAATTGTCTTCCCCGTAGCAAGTCAGTAAATGGCATATATAAGGACAATTTCTGAGACAAAGAGCATTGGTGCTTGCAGACTTTATCCTTTCAAAGTGTAAGAGCTAAGTCTGTATTAGGAGACCATTCTTAAATGCCCTTTCAAATCTTTCTGTGCCTTTCCTCATTATCATGGGACTGTCCTTGGAAATACTGGGCATTCAGCTCTCACTGTCTGCCTACTCTCAGAAATACTCCATCATTTGTGGTGATTCTGTATCGAATGTACAGATATCAACTTTATTTTTCCATGTTCATGACCATTTTAATATATCATAGCTGAAGCTATGCCTGAAATCTTAGTCATTATTCATTCTTCTTTATTCAAACTCAAAAACAGGTGATGATCACTCCTGGAAGTGGAATTAAGTGATGTACTTTCAGACAGCACAGCCTGAAAATCCAGGGAAAGAGCAGAGCATACTGTGCAGCCAGCATTTTTGAGAATGTGTTATTGCTAGAAACAAAAGTACCATGAATTATTTACCTAGAAATATTAAACTGGCTTGAGATCACTGCTGGAAATAGAGGGAGTTCTAGGCCTTGTGAATCATTCATGAAGCTTTATTTAACAGACCTCTCCTTGTCTTCGCAGATCAGTGAATCGGATTTTATAACTTTCAGGATGTTTCTGTGGGTTTCATTCTACTTGTAATAGGTAGGGGTTTTTTTTCCAATGTTTTCTAAGGAAGCACAGATCAGTGAAGTTACATTTTTATGTTTGCTTTTTTCTCACATCAGGAGGTATGGAAAGGGGCAAAGTAGTGTGGTGAAGGAAGAGGAAGTGTGTTATAGTTTCTGGATCATATACTTTGTCCCATATTTGCAGACACTGGAAGCTGAGGCACACCAATAACTGAACCCATGGATAGAATGGCCTTTAGCAGCTCCTGAGATTTGCTCAGCAGCTCTCACAACCTAAAGTGCTCTAATGTTTATTTATTTTCCAGGAGATTTTATTAAAAATGCTGCTTAATGTAACCAGAAATTTGTTTTTCTACATATGAATATTTACACTCTTAACATTTGGAGAGCCACCAGCTAATGCTGATTTGGTAGCCTTCAAATGTGAGCTTCTAATACTCTTCTTGGGACTTTTAAATCTTTAATAGTTTCAAAGTCTGAAAGTAACATTGCTGTGGGAATAAAAAGAAAAACCACTAGTTACTTTGGGACTCCAATGCAAACACTTGGTGCTTGATGTGGTATCATGGTGAGCAGTGGGACTTTTCCTCATAAATTCTCTTCTAGAGGAAATGAGGTGAAATGAGGTAAAATGAGGTAAAAAAAAAAAAAAAAAGAATCCTAGCTGGATTTAAGGAAAAGAAGATAAATGCTAGAAATGTCCAAACCTCTCAATTGAGAGAAGAGGTCCTCCTGTTCTCCCTGATCAAAGAAGAGTTATGACTGCTGCTTACCATGAGAGGCAGAGGAACTATAGATCACACTGACATCCCGAGTCTTGCTCGTGGCCATGTGGTGTATATGACAAAGCAGCACACTGAAAAAACACTTGAGTGGTACTTACAGGCAGTGTAATTCCAGAACAGCTCGTCCTGTGAAAAATACACACCCAGCAGATATGATTATACAATGTTTCTTTATATTTCTAATGAAATCTCTGTTGGTAAGATAGATTTCTCAGGAATACTGCTCTTTTCAAATATATATTTAATAAAAAGCATACAACAACCAAGATTGTTGGTAGTAGTCAGATGATTTACCTGTGTTTGTAGCACAGGTCAGATCATTTTTGTATTCAATCTGACTTCTTGCTGCTGGAAATGATGCATTTGTAAAGAAAAAAATTAACTAATGCATAAAATGGATTCTTCTACTGGGTAGGCTTTCTCGACTTTGTGGCCAAGATTTTTCTACCCCATATCAAGACAAATCAATCAATTTGATTTATCTATAAAGGAAGAGGAGAGTACAAGTGACCTGCAGACCTTTGCATCCCCAGGGAGAGAATGGAAAAAATCTAAGCAAGAATTAATTTCTTCTGATAGTTTTAATTGTTTCTACTCCCTGAGAGCCTTCACCAATAGTGAGAAAAGAGTGGCTCCTAGTTCTCTGCTGCTTGCCCAGTTGTTTTTACATGGGCTTGGGAGGGCACATATCACTGAAGCAAGAGGCTTTAAGTCATCCAAATTAGAAAGGGAATATAGTCATCTATATAACCCTCTCTAAAAGAGATTTGTTAGTATCAACTGTATCTACAATACCATTTGTACTTATGGTGCCTGTGGAAATATACTGATTTAATCCTAAAGTTAATATTAGACTTCATCATAGGATTTCTTTTGGGGCATCTCCAAAGAAGAATATAAATTCTATTTCTGCATTCGCTGTATGCGTGGAGTTGCCATCTCTATGAGTTCCTTTTTCATCTTCAATAAGATTGAGACAATTAGAGGGAGAAGTGGGATTGCTGCAGCACCCGTGTGACTGGAGCCTGTCTGGAAGCCTTTCCTTTCACAGGACTGATTGATTCCAGACATAACAGCAGTCCTCATTCCTTTTCAAGAGTTGCATGCAGTTAAAGCAAGGTTTGGCTGCTGTGGGTGCTGAAGTGATTGTGTTTTGTCCTTTCTGATATCAGTATGAAGGTTGCCCATTTTCAGCTAAAAAGCTGCCTGAATGTTTTGCTATAGCAGCTGAACTGAAGGAAGAGAGAGGGAAGTATGTGCTTTATGTAAAAATGCTGATTGTGGGTCAGCACAAAGACTGACATGCTTAAGGATTTTTGTCAAATGGGGAAACTTTATTTGAGCTATATGGGGCTTTTAGTTATTTTGAACAAATGTGAAGGTATAATTCACAAAGTGTTTTAGGAACAATTCATGGAACAGGAATGAAGACAGTTCTTTTCTATCTTGTGGAGTTTCTGACATTTTTTTAGCAATGTGGCAAACCTCTTTTCAGTCTTTTCAGTTCAATCAGTCTGAAAAGTTAGGAGCAACCCACACAAAGGTTAAGACAGGGACAGGTTGTCTGTAAGGTCAGTCATATCCTACTTCCTACAACTTGACTTGAAGCCGTTGCGATTGCCCGTGAGGTTATTTGAACCTGATCTTGTGCTCACTTGGGTGACAGTGCCATCTGTTATGTCAAAAGGCATAGTGGTAAAACATTTTCAGCTGAAGCACACAGCTTGAGCTCTATTTTCAAAAGCTGATCGAACTGATTTTATTTTCCTCTTTCCTTTCTCCAAAATACTTACTCTCCTGATGATCAAACTCTTAGTATGGTTCAGCCAGTTTCAAGGAGCTTCTAGCTTCTGCCACTGAGGTAACTTCTCTTTTAGAACTAAAAAGTAATCCTTTGGAAAAATTAATGAAAACTTCTAACTGTTGATCTATGAAATTTATTATATACCTCTTCTTTTGCCCAGCTTTTTCAGACTTGTTTCTGCAACCTCTCTGTGATATCAATTAATATTGATTGAAGTTGGAGGTGCAGGAATCTTCAGTCATCACAACATGTATAGGGAAAATTCAGGTGTCTCCTCTCTCTGTTAAAAAAAAAACATTAAAAATAGAGCATCATTAAAATAAAAACAGGAGCATAATGTAGTTTATAGTGGCTCTTCTTCTGTTATGTTCAGTGTAAAGATCACTATTTTTCACATTTGTGGAAGAAGTGCTAATGTTATATCTGCTATATATGCTATAAAATGTACTTTTTCACTATAAAAAATAATATGACAGACTAGCATGTGACTGATAGGCAATATCAGAATACACTCTACAGAGAGCAGAACTCAATCCTCTGGATCACTGGAAGGATTCAGATATTTCTGAATTCTGAAGCTGAATTTTAAGATGTAAGCGCTCATTTTCCCTCTTGGACTGCCACTGTTCCCTGCAGGTGTTGTTGATGTGGGTACTTAGTGAAGCTGGATGTAGTATTTTGTCTCAAAGCCAGTTTAATCTCAAGGCCTCGTGTCTTTTACTTAAATAATTACAGCCTGTGCTACTGCCTCACATCAACACTGGGGTAATTTGTGCTAAGAAATACTATGCACAGTTATAAACTAGACACCGAGTGATAAAGACTTACTAAAACCCTCCAAATGGCCTTGTTTAATGGGAAGTCTGCCTGGTGACACCACACACCAGATGAAATTGATCAGTATGTAGCTTTAAAAGGCAAAATTACAATGGAGGTATTACATGTAGCACCACATAAAGCGCTGAACCTAGAATTTAATGAGGTTAAAGTCCTTGCAAGATTACAAAAAGCCAGTGATGAAAGTCACACCACTGATGTGCTGTTGCTTCTGGAGGAAATTCACACTTTCATTTTGTAGCCAGGGTGGCACAGAAGTCACCAACACTTCCCTTGCTGTCATTTGCCACCTCGTTTCTGTCAGACTGCTCCAGGATTTGAAGGAAAGCTCTGCTCCCCCCTGTTTGTTTATGCTCCACGTAGAGTTGCTGTCCTTGTGCAGCCACCTCCTGCACTGGTCCATGATGAAGTCTCTGATTTCGCATTCAGGCTCTGACACCTTCGTCTCCGCTGAAGGTTGGCTGAGATCTGTTCCAGGATCACTCCTGACGAGTGGCTGGGGCAGCCACTCAGACATCTCCTCCATCTACTGAAAAATAGCAGGATGAGGAAGGGAGGTTTGTCAGCTCATTTTGTCTGCTGTAGATTTGAAGCGATGGTGAAATGTTTGTCTGTAAGTATAAATTTGCTTTTGAAATTCAGTCAACTGACTTTTTACTTCAGTGCCTTTTATTTGCTGTCTGTCAATTTCCTGTAACACTCAAACATTACCTGCACGGGTCCTTCATGAATAGCAATAATTCTTAATGTTGACTGAATGCAAAATGTAACTGTTACATTTTATGGGAATATTTTGGATTTGCATGTCTCTCTGTTATGGACATCACCAGTTGGCGAGCTGAAATAATCTGTTATGTCTTCTGTAATGAGAATAGTCTTTCTTAGTGTTAGTCATTTCCTGTGAGGGGAAAAGATTAATTTAAGGATTTCACTGGTGAACTTTACAACCTGCAAGAATTTTTCCATGTTATCTGTATAAGCAAGTAAATACAATTTTTAAATTTTTTTTTTTGTAACTAGGTCATAAATATTCATTCTGGTTCTGCCACAAGCAATGCTAATTATCTTCTACACCATAGTCCCCACATCTTTTCTAGTCTTCATATCAATTCAGAGTGTTTATCTGTTGCTTCTTGTAGAAGATGTTTCCCACCAAGATGAAGCACATTTGGAAATGCATTTTGTGCACTGAGTGTCCTTCTCTGTAAGGGCATCTCCTTCTTTTCTTCTTTTCTGTCATGGTTGTATATATGACTGATAACAGCTACTGATTCTTTGCTTGAAGTGGAGTATCAGAAAACTGGATTTTGGTTTTAGTTGCTTGTTTTGGTTTGGATTGTTTGTTTTGTTTAAGGTTTTTTGGGTTTTTTATTTGATTGTAATTAATTTCCTTTTAGCTATAAGCTTTAGGGAGAAATTAAAAACTTAGATTCTTCTTTTACTACTATATCTAGCAAGCCTTGATTAAAACGTTTATTTCTCAATTCTTGTGTCATATTTAATGAGTTCAGATGAGCCTCTTTAAAGAAAAATTGAACCTACAAATACCTTTGTAGTATTAATGAGGTACTGGGGTATGGACTCATGTACACCTTTTATTGCTGTTAAACATGTTCTTTTAAGTTATGCTCTGTTTGGCATATTTATGTCTTCTTGTTGCTGCCTTTTTAGAAGAATTTCTGTCTTTTTGATAGTTTAGTTTTCCACTCTGATGTGTAAGAGGTCAGGATTGGTGGCTTTAACAGTGCCTTTAGTCTTCAGTGTCATTGTCTCTGGTCTCTGACTGTATGAGTTGCTCTAGAACTGTCATCAGGTAACAGACCCCATAAAGTGTTACCCATTTATTTTCCAGCCTTCAGTTCTGCTGGAAAAAAAATTGGACGTAAACAGAATTAAGCCTGGTGAAAACAGAACAAACGAATAAAAAAAAAAAAGAAAAAGAAAAGTAATCCAAGGGTTAGACTAATAATAAATGCTTTAACTTTCTGGTTGGTGCATCCCAGGGCTGTTGGAAAAGGCATCTCTTACAGCAAAGATGCAGAAGGATAACTAGAAATATATTTTTCCGAGCATTCTTCTAGACTTGACAAAATTTCTCCCATGAAATGCAGAGCAGGATCTCTTTTCTAGTGCCCCTTCCCTGGGCAGGAATGGCTCCCAAAGCTGGCTCTCTGAACTCGAGTGTTTTGCATGCATCTGTTCACTCTTTGTTACAGTATTTTACCAATGTAAGGGTGCAGGGGCATAAATAAACCTGCCATAATAACTGAACTAGAAATATTATCCATCTTATTTGCTGTCCAAATGGAAAATATGACTGATTTGAATTCTCCTGGCCACCACAATTTTTGCTGCCATCTAATGAAGACATCAGAGTGCACTTGCATCACTGCCAGTGGCACCACGAGCAATCCCAGAATAAAGTGCTGTGAAGTGGTTCTGTACCCAAGCTGCTCAAAATTCTTTCTAACTCAAAGGACACAAAGCTAGGCAGGATGCTTTTATAGCTGAAGTTGCTCTGGGTGACAGGCAAAACACTGAGGATGTGATTCAGTGTAAGTGATGTAGAAAGCAGAGCCCTTGTCGCTGTTGGGGTTTGCTCACAGGGTTTTGCTTCTATGACTTATCAGTCAGAAGTTGCCTCAATGTATTAAGCTTTAAAATATTTTAACATTTCCTCTAAACTGACTTACTGTTCAAATGTTTCACTTGACATTTACGAAATCATTAAAGGATAATTATGGAAGGAAAACCTATTTAAAGGGGAAAAAACCCACTAGTTTTGCACTTGCTGATACGTGTTGTCAATTATATTGATTATTATTATTATTGATTATTTATATATTAGTTTGGCCAGCATCTCTAGTGGCAGAGTAAATCTAAATGAATTCATGATCCTGATTAAATGATTGGTGCTGTGCCAGGGGAGCAGGTTCAGATCTGGTCTGAGACATGAGCCCTTCCCAGACACAGGACTGCCATCCTCCTTCTCCTCCCTCTCTGCATCTGCTCAGCCACACACCTCAGCTGCTGCTTGGTCTCACAGTGCTGGATATCACCCTGGCCTCTTTTTATTTTGCATGATTTTAGTAGGCACTCCATTTGTTCATTGCTGCTTAGAAGAGTTTGCTTCACATTTTTGCTATGTGAACTGTAGTTTATTTTTTTTTTTAATAAGCTGTGTGTGAAAATCTGGCATTGATACTATTCACTTGGTGTGTGATGAATAATCACATTATATAACGTGACTGGTGTTAATTGGACACATTGAGTAATTAAGTGTATGGACACTTATCAGACAGGGAGCAGAACTTCACAATAGGATGAGTATCCTCTTAACAAGGATGAATATTTTATTACCTCTTATACAAGGACATAAGAAGCTCTGATGTGGTCTACACAATGTAGCTAATATTTACAATTTCGTAATTATTTGTAGAACTTTTTTTATTGCATTAGTAATGGTGTTTGTAAATTGTCTGATGAAAAATGTGAAAATAAATGTTGTATAGAGTGAAATGCCGCATCCCTTTAGCATTTAACTGTGTTAGGGTGTGCTGGCACTGGGCTGTCCATGCCCCCTCAGCTGTGTGTAACTAGCTGTCTATTTTACAAGTGAAAAATAAATGAATAGAATCTCAGATGCTAATTAGAAGTAGCACCTAGAAGCCCAGTCCTTGGAAATAACTCTGTGCTGGAAGATGTCAAAGGATTTTTCTCTTAAAAAGCTAGCACATTAGAAAGGAATGGGATATACAAGTTGTTTATTACATGATGTTTTATTTCCACTGCCGTGTGGTGTTTCAGAAGAAGAGTGTTTAACTGACTATAAGACTGCAGAAGCATGAGTGACAGCTTTTTGTCTTTTTATAGCTGAAAATAAAATTGTTTCATAGGTAGTCCTGTAGGTGTTGCTTATTTATTTAAAATGAATGTATTTTTATTTGCATTGTCTGTTGTATACTCCCGATATTTCTCCTGGAGGTAGGGAGAACGCTGATTAAGTCCTGCAGTAAGTGCCAGATCCAAAGTGTGCCAAATTTTGTCAGTGATGAGTTTCAAATATTTTGAAAGTTAGAGTTTTCTCCCTGCTGCTTTCCTTGCTGAATGCAGTAAGTAACCTGCTCCTGCCAAGAGCTAGCTACTCTATTTTTTCTATTTTTTTCTCTTTCTTTTTTTTTCTTTTTTTTTTTTTTTTCCAAGTGAGAATTAAAGGACTTCTCTCTCTTCTCTTCTCATCTCCCAAACTCAAATATGCCAAGCATGTCCTCATCACTGAGCACAGACCCATAGTGCTGATATTTCACTCCAGGGAACTTGGAAGCTTTTCTTCCTCTGCCCTGCTGCTGAGTAAGGAACGTGGAAAGTCTTTCTTAGAGTCATTGGTCTCAGGCCAAGGGTTCTTGGCATCTGCTTGAAACAAGACATCTATCCTCAAATGTAGTAACTATTTTCTTCCTAGGAAGTAGTTTCCTTCCTGGGAAGCGCCAATTCTGGGTTCTTTTCTTGGAGAAAAAAGGTGGAATACCTCTGTTTCCTGCTCAGAGCTGTGCATTGAAAGATGTTCCAATGCTCCTTTTTTTTGTCTAAGATGAAAGTGTTACAGAAACAGTAATGTTGTCACTTCGTGTTGGGTTTCATGTTTAGGAAAAATGCCACTGCATAAAAAGGAGTGTTTGTGCTCTCTGCAGATGGAATGTGTGTGATTTTTATATGGAGTATAGAAATTTATATGCACATCTTAATTAAATTGTATCATAGAAATTGAGTAGTTGATCTTCACATACAACACTGTATCACATAACCTGTGGTTTCCAGTGGTCCAAGTAAAAAATGTATTTTCAGACTCAAAATGAACCATCTTCAAGTATTCAGAATGGGTTTATCCCTGAAAATTTAAGTAGTGTCACAAATGGATCCTTGCCAAAAGGTGCTGCTCCTGAAAATGTGCAGGGCTGAACGAGGTTGTTGAGAAATTGGTTACGACTTGACCACTTATGTTGCCTTTTTTTTGTCTCTACATAAAGAAATTTCCAATATGCTATAAAAACCTGTTTTTCATATTGTGCATGTCTGTGCCTTTGGCAAGGGTCCAGAACACAAAATATTCTTGAAGTCTGACCGACACTGGTGGAAGAAGCCCCCACAGTGTTCCTGCTGGGAGTTTTGATGGGAGACATGAAGTAATGAGGAAGCACTGGGCACTTTTTATTTTTAACATTCCTCTCTTTTGCAGGCAGTTAATGTTTTTATGCCGTCCCTCTCAGCCTGCCAGGCCCTGTGCCCTCAGCAGAATGTGCTGGAGACACAGCCTGTCCCTACAGGTGGGTGCAGCCCTCCTGGCTGGATCCTCATTTACTGCCACTGGCTCTGAGCTGGGCAGCACCAGCTGAACATCTAGCAGCATCTCTGTTGTCACTGCTGGGTAGGGATTTTTAAAGAAAACCTGATTACTTAGGTTTTTAAATTGTGTTTCTCTAAACTCTTCACTGTTTTGGAAAGCACAGATGCTGTGCTCCTTCATAGGTGGATATATAACAGAAATATGTTCCCTCTGTGCAAAGCTGTAACAAAAGGCAGCATCTGAGGCTCTTTCCTATCATGAGTGAGGGGGAGAGAGGTGAAGAGTGGTGCTGTGATCTCCAGTGACAAAGTGCTGAGCAGCAGTGTAGGGCCAGTCCCCACAGGTGTGTTTGCAGTGTGCTGGATACATTTGGGTGTAATTTCATGTTTTTACCCTAACAGTGAATAGTTTCAGTGGCACAAACTGGATTCAGACGGCTGAAGGGGGCACTCTACAGAACAGAGCAGAATAGGCACCAGTTTCTGGCATCTCCTGAGTGTGCTTCACATTACACTGTAAAATTAAATGGATTTCTTTTATTGCTAATTCCACCCAGGCATCATTATAGTGAAAGGTCTTTAAGTAAGGTGTTAATGGCATCCTAGTAGGATTTGTTTTTTCCTTTGTCAGCTCATAATATTATATCAAGATCTGTAGTGGATTCTGCACTAAAGTATTAAAGCAAGCCTGCATGCTCTTTAAAAAGGAAAACCCAACAGGAAATTACAGGCCTGGTGCCAGAATTGCAGGTCAAAATCCTGTAATCTGGACTCTGAAAGAATTCAGGATAGAACGACACAATGGGCTCTTTTGGGCCTTGAAATCTCAGAATCTTCTCCATAAAATGAATGCAATCTATTCTGTTTCCATTATTGCCAACTGTCCAGCCTTTATGTACTTGGAATATATAATTTGGAAGACACTATCAAATTCCTATACTGCATATGAGTGTGTTGAACTGCTAAGTGGCTTCCCTCTGGTGGCGTAAATGTCAACCTGTAAACTAGAATAAGTTGGTCTTTAGAGCTACTGCAAGTGATCTACAGTTGAGAAATATGGGAACATTTCTGTCTGTGTTTCAATTAGGTGCATGAAGGGTTGTTTTTGGTTTTGTTTTTTTTTTGATTGCATGAAAAACGAAAATAACAGAACAAAATCTGTTTGACAATTTCACCATCAGGAAAATATTTAATAAAGATGATAAAAATGAGTGAGTGTAAACAAATTTAAGATTCCTCACTTAGCAAGATATTTAACATTTTTCCAAAGTCAAATGTTTAGGCTTGAAAATATGGATGTTCTGCCAAAGGCACAGTTACACCAAAACAAATTCTGTTCCTGCTAATATTTTTGGATCAGCCCTTCTTGCATGCCCTTATATCCTTGGTAACAGAGGAGAAAATGCAAGAATCTTTCTATTCAGACTTTCCTCATAATGTAATGGTGCTTATTCTAGATCTATTTATTTTAATAATTGTTAATTATGAGTACCAGCTATATATTTTTAAGCCTTGGCACTCTAATCAGTCTTTCCAGTTAGTTTCCTCCTTTTTTATGGTACAAAAATAAAAAAAAATCCAGACAGGTGTGTTAAACTTTGAACAGAATATTTTCTATGTGTCTAAAGCAGTTACTGAGCAAGTATGGGCTCACTAATGAAGTTAACATTTCAATGAAAAAATGACACTTTTACTTAGGGAAAACCAGAAACTAAGAAAATGAATAATAATGTTAATCTGAAAGGGGAGCCTAATTTAAATGGAAAATAAAAGCCGAATTGCTTGAATTCTCTGATCAGAAGCAGGCAAGAGGTGTAATTCCAGGGAATAATTATTAGGGTAAATTTGGAACCATAATTTAAATATTTATTCTTTGAAACTCATGTATGACTAAAGCATGGAGAAAGGGTCTATTGTTTCACTTGCACATCACACCCGGAGGAGGTCTGTGCTCCTCCTTTTGTCAGGAGTGCTGTCAAATTGCCACCAAATGTTCGTGCTGGTAAAGAACAGTTGCTGACTTGCCAAGGATGACATTGTTCAACCTCTCCTTGATTTTCTTCTTCTTGTAATGTTCTCATCCAGCTACATTTTATTTTAAATTAATTGTAGAGATAAGCTGCACAAAATGTCCCTTTCTGATGTGTCACCTTTGTAATCTTGAAAGAAGCAAAGTGAAGCACGTGATGATAATGTTAAGATAGAGACTTAATTGCTTGTGTCTCTTTCCGTTTGGAACTGAGGCTTCATCTCTGAGCCAAATAAAATCTCTTGGCAAGTGCTCCAAAATGCAATCAGAATCCTTTCCAGGCCAGTATGACAGGCTTAATGCTGATGTATTTTGATCAGAAGGCTTGTTTGTGTGAGTTTGAGCTGACACCTGAGATTTCTGTTTGCATCCTGAGGATAAGACACTTTCCTAGGTGATTTCTCCTCCAGACCTGCTTCCTGCTCCTATGGAGGTGGCACAGAGTGTGCCAGGCAGGGCAGGACCTGCTGGGTCAAGCCAAGCACTGTCCTGGTGATC
Organism: Orthonyx spaldingii; assembly: GCA_013397795.1. Taxonomy (NCBI): domain Eukaryota; kingdom Metazoa; phylum Chordata; class Aves; order Passeriformes; family Orthonychidae; genus Orthonyx; species Orthonyx spaldingii. The sequence goes on along the minus strand of VZTJ01001091.1, from coordinate 1,129,931 downwards.
CTGCACTACTGGCATTGCCTGTCCAATTCCCCACACTCCAGCAGAACAGTGGAATTACATGTACAGATGAAACAATGGCATCCAAAGTGAATGAATGCCAAGGGGAATTCTGCCAGTGTTTTCAAATGCTGGTGCCAAATCTGTGTTTCCATATCTGTGCTGATTAGATGCCTACAAACTCACCATTTAATTTTCAAATTACCTAGCATGGTTATTTCCCAAGAACTTTAGTAGCATGGTAGGTGATGAACACATATGAAAACAACACCTAAATTGCTTTCATTTTGTGAGTTGAATTTAGGTACACAGGATTTAATACTTCTGGGCAAAAATTCTTAATGGCACATGGGACTCTTGAATCTGTAATTTCTATTCAAAATACAGATGACTGATCAGTAGAAATAATTCAATATAGACAAGTATTTAAGGTTCATAAAAAGATACAAATAAAATCACAAAACAGTGCCTTGATGCGATTTGTAATTTACAGGTGCATGATAATTCTTAAGAGCTAATGATCTTCATTTGATCAACATATTTTTCTCATAGATCAGAATGAGATTTGGAAAAAGCAAGTTAAACAATTGTGAACAGAAATTTGCCTACCTTTATTTCTTTTTATAATAAAATATTTTGTTTATACTTTGGTAGCATATAATAAAACAAAAAGTTCAGCATTGTCAGTGTACACCTGGAAATCCTACTCCATGACCTTGTTTGCCTTGGATAGGCTCTGCTGGGTGTGCCAAAGTCCCAGGATCTGTATTCCAGAGCTTGGTGAGGACAGCCCTAAGGCCCCTTGGATATCAGAGCTGAGGTGTTTCCACTGCCTGAGCGTGGTGCTGGGCACTGAGCCACCAGCTCTGCCTCAGTCAGCTACTGAGATGCCCTCCTGGGGACAAAAGGGAGTGAGAGAACTGCAGCCCTACGGCTGCTCCAGAGACTGGCCTTTTACAGTGATATGCACATAGCCATTGAATTTTAATTTTCTCACTTGTTGGGCTTTTCTAGGAAATGCCGGGCACGTCTGGAGCGCTGCAGAAGTAGGGACGATGGTGAGCCCTCAGGTGTGTTTGTTTGAAAAGCTTAGGAAGTTCACTTTCCTATTGCAAACTGAAATACTCAGTTTCACTTGAGATTTGCAATTATATAGGAGTAGATGAGCATATAAATCTTCCTTCGTTGAAATCACCGTGTCTTCTCCAAAGTGTAGCCTTGCCAGTTCAGCAGTCTGTGTGAAATCCGGCCCGGGCCGCGCTGCCCACTCCACACTGGAGTTGTCCGTGTTCCATCCGGCTTGGCTCAGCAGAAAGGTCAACTCCCAAGGCTGCCAGAGAAGTGCTGCTCTATTGTGGTGCTTTATTATCCCTCTGGGGAAGAGGCTGGAATAGGATGTGTGACCGAAACGGAGAATTTGTTCCCTAATTTTCTCAGTAGTCCAGGGACATGTACGCTATTTGTACAACAGCTGTCTGAGCCCATTGCCAAGCTGGCTCAGTAATGGCCCTTGGTGCAATGCAGGAGAGCAAAACGTTTCCAGGTAGTTGGGAAAACTGAGGAGTTTTGTCAGAAATTTTGGAGCTGGCAAAATAACAATGTTTCACCATCACCCTGTAATGTGGGCTGAGAAAACCAAAGTGCTGTTGGAAGTTTCACTACTCTTCATCTTTAAAATTTTTTAGCATGTTGTCTAATTTGCAGGGTCTCTCACTAACTCTGTCTCTGTCTCCTTTTTCAACACAGAGAATAGCTAAATGAAGTTATGTGGCACATGGGCAGTGATGTGGCCTAGAAGGAAGGCTCCCTGTCTGCCGTGAATGCAGCCACTTCCCCTCCCCTTCTTTTGGTGCTGATTTCCTGTTAATTGCATTTCAAACAAATTGGAATGGACTAATAGACTGAAGTCTATTACGCTAGCTTTTAACACAATGAAATCATGTTTAGTGATTTGCTCTAAGGGGGGGAATGAATATCCCTGACATTTTCCTCCAAGTAATGACAGAGGTACAGATGGAGATTTCTGCATTATGAATAGTGGGATGGGGAAAGTGTGGAGGGAATGGCAGAAACAGTCCCATTTTGTGCTTTAGTCCATCAACTCGTTGCTCTTTGTGTTAGATAACTGCCTCTCATTTATGCTGGCACACACTTAGATCTTTGCATTTTCATTTATTTTTGTTAATTTACTTTGTAGTGCTTTGACCAGTAGTGTTCTAAAACAAAGGAGACTTTTAATTCTTCTAATAGAATAATTATGGCACAACTCCTATTTTCTTTCAACTTTTTCCAATTGTTAGCTCCTTAAATGATGTCAGCATCTTGCATATTGACAATTTTGTAAAGCTGGAGCTCAGCTGTAGCTGTGTTATTCTGAGTGTGCTCTTGAAACAGAAAATGAGACAGACCCTGCTGGGGCAGCCTGGGTTTGAGAAGTTGTGAGTGAGCAGATCTCTGTAAAGGTGCTGTGCTCACTCCCTGGCAGGGTCCCAGGGGAGTAGAAGAGAACTGCATGACAATTTGTTTATCCAGGAAGACTGGAGAAGAAATAGCTTCAGCAAGCTGTTGCTGCTCTATGCCACGGATGGCAGGACCAAAACCCCCAAACAGTTACAATTTAAGTTATGAGTTAATTGGTAAAATTGTAGGAAAAACTAGGAAATTGGTAAGTTAGAGCAGCTTTCCATTACCACGGCAGTACACAGAAGATGCATGCATGGTTGAGTTTTGCTGTGAAAACTGAGCTGGCAGCACACCTGGATTGCACAGCGGGTCTGGGTGGGGCCCCAGGACAGTCACTGCAGCTTTATTCAGCTGCATTCTCTGTGGTCACCTGCATTTCAATTGATCTTCCTCTATCCTTGTTGTCTTTGTGAAGTAATTCAGCACCTTCCCTTGTGTTTCCATCTTTCCAGCGTGTCTAGAAGTGACTTAGGCTGCAGACAGTGATGTTCTTCAGCTGAGCTTGTCACAGACTCACAGACATTACGACCTGTGGCTGCTGGTCACTGTCCTCCTTATTGCCTCCCACAGCTCTGCACTGAACGTTTCCTCCTCTGCTTCAGTTCAAACTCCAGAGGCTTGGCTCAACTGCACTACATATTTCACTGTTGGTTTTTTCCTTTTCTTTTTTTCTTGTAAATCAATCCCCCAGTGGATTTGTTACTATTCAGGAGCTGTCTGCTCCCTCTGTCCTGTCTGAAGTGCTGGCATGGGGATAGTGTGATACTGAGGCGTGATCCTGTGCAGTTGCATGACAGGGGAGAAATTGATTTTATAAATGAGTATCGGCTGTTGAGTAGAGATGAAGAGTTGAAGATTTTCATACACTGCTGTGCTAAAATAATTGGGACTGCTGAAAATCAGTTTGAGTTGAGCATGACTTGCTCTGCAAACCAATGACCAGATTAGGAAAAGAGGAAGCTACATTGAATATGGATGGAAATTTGAATTTTCTAGGTCAATCCACGCCTGGTCATTTCACTCTGGAGTTCAAGAAGGTTGGAAGAGCAGAGCTAATTTGTTTGTGCCTGGCAGGGTGCTGCTGTGACTCTGCCACCTCCATTCCTGTAGCTACTGCACCGTAAGGTCTCCATCTGGTTTTTGTTCACTTTGCATTGGGCATAGATGGGAAAAGGAAGGAGAAATCAGAAAGAACAGGAATTACCTGTGTGCACAACTTTCCAAGCCTTTTGAGTAGGAAATCTTCTATATACTAAAGGATTGTCTGGAAGAGTACATTGTAAGAGTACATTGCATTATAAAACTCCTGCAGAATAAGTTTTGTCTTGAGAGCATTACTAACAACAGCCTAAACTTTTAGAAAAGAAGTGGAAATCTTGCTCAGCTGTCACGTGACTTTGCTAACATATTGCAGTCTGGTCTGTATCTCTAATAGCTTTGTAAATGACTATTTTATTTAATTAGTAAACACTTCATTAGACAAAGATTTGTCTAGCACCTCCTGTTTATTAAATCAGAAAGCATTCTCTATTTTAATTAGCATGACATTTTCTATAATCAGTTTGATGAAATGCCATCTGCAGTTCTAATAATACTGTATACAGCAAAGGCTGATTGACATATGTGTTGACTTCAAGGTATCAACCTTCTTGCATGTTTGTATTTAAAAAAACCATAAAATATAAGGAAGAGGAGGACTCTGACTTGCTAATGCTGCTGTTTGTGCTGCAAAGCAGAATTTTACTTAAACAAACCAAAGCTTAGTAAATATTTTCAGTGGGAAAATGAGCATTAACAATCTTCAGGTTAACACTGTCAGCAATTTCAGAAGGCTACCCTGAGGCCTCCTGATTCTAGATACTATGGAACAGATTTTCAGCATTGCCTGAATTATTTCCTTCTCTTTCCTTCACCTTTTAGACGCTACTTGCTCTCTCAAGACTGTTTGATAAATTGCCTTAATATCCAATGGTTTCTATGCAAAAACCTGCCTGAGTGCTGATCTCCTTTGGGCAATTAGCTTAGGCTAAGATTTACAGTGCTCTGTGCAAATAACCAGCAATTAGCAGTCTGTGTATCTTCTTTATAAATCAGGTTTTTCGTCAAACTATTCAATATCAGTATTAGTAAATTCTAAACCACTTTTGAGCCAAGTCCTAGCAAGCTGGACCTGGTCTTTAACCCTTGAAATTGATCGATCCACACAGGTTTATCTCAGGAGTTACCATGAAATAAACCTTATTATCAACAAGTAATAAAAACCTAGCAAATATTCTACTAAACTTCTTTTGTTTGGTAAACAAAATATATATTAATGATACTGTGAATTTAGGAAGAATCAGGTTTTTTTATACCTGAAGGAGTTCTGTTGATTTTGTTGCTCCATGTCAGTGCTAGCAGCTGCAGAGATTATTCACGTTAATCTCAGCGAACATGATGGCAACGTAGATTTACAGGTGAGGCAGATTTTAGTTTTATAATAAGCTTGGATTGCCATGATGACTGTTCAAGGCTAAAGAATAACTCAATGTGTATTCATAGGTGAAAAATCTTCACTTAAAACCTCTGAGAATGGAATAGACCAGGTAGAAATACAAGCCTTGCCTGGTTAAAATGAAACACGCACAGAATAGTGAAGGCTCAGATTCAGTAATCTTGTAACTCCTGTGGCTTTAGTGAGCCTGTGATGCTTCTCCGTATTTCCATAAACTCTCAGAGTTCATCCAGGGCAGGATTCCTGCTTTTATGGTTTATCAAGGAAGCCCCACATTTTCCTGAAGCTGTTGGATCTTTCCAAGTACAACACTGCTGACTCTTAGTTGACTGGTCATGTCTCATATCTGTATTGGTCTGTGATCTCTTATAAAATATCCCAGATTTAGAGACCTTCAGAAATGACAAAACACTTCACATCACCTTTTTTCATTCACGTGAAGGACACAACTCCTTTTCTCTTGACTTGCAGCTGAAATATGCAGATAAATGTGTGTCAACAGCTTAAGGCACACAGGGGGACTCTTGGAGTTACTCCGTGGGAGAAGAAAAACAAATCTTGTGATAAGCAGTCTGAAGCTTTTTGTGTCATGTACAGGTCTAAAGATGCAAATACCACCAATAAAAGAAGAAAAGTTCTAACTAAAAAAAGTTGGATCAATATTGATGTGAAAGGGAATAGAACCCTGGACTAAAAATCTAGAGACTTAAAAGTACCTGGTTGCTTGTCCTTTCAACCCAGTCTGTGTAATTTAAATAACAGGATGAGTTGCTGAATTTCAGTGACATGTGAAACTACAGTTTATACTCTTCAAATAAACCACCACCATGCAGTGTCCTGCTGGCAGAAAGCTAAATCATTAAAGGCCATATAGACCCTGGGCCACATTTTTGCACCAGAACAATTCAGGGATTGATTTGCAGTGATGGGGATGTATTTAAGGGTGGAAGTTAATCCATTTTCCCCCTAAACAACACAGGATTTTTCATTAGAATTTACAAGGCCTGGATTTTTTTTTTTGGTTCATGTGAACATATATGATGCCATGTATAACTGTGAGTGCTACAAAGGAATTCTGCAGCATTTAGGACATGGTGGTGTGTTGTCAGTTCAATAAATGGGGGGAATTTCAATAAGCAGAGGTAAGGAAATTATTGCAGAATTGATGGGGGTCAAGATGCTTGTCAAGTATGAAAAGTTTTGCATTGATTTCTCTTCATTTTATGATAGTTTTCCTGTACTTTGACATTCCCTGGAACAATTTATATTATGCCAGGCACAATACAGAGCTGCATTTCCTGCCAACTCAGACCCTGATCTTAAGCAAAACCCTTACCAGTGTCGAACCTAAACCAGGAACAATAGTCTTAGTGAAGTTATTTGTAAGAAATTCTGCTTTTATTTTTAAAAACACTTGTATATATGGAATAGTTATGTCACTGAGGGCTATATTTATGTTATTCATACATGCATCCAAGCTATGTATGGATTAATCACTTCAGCAGAACATCTATTCCATGTTGTTTGCCTAGAGGTAGAGCAGATGATGAAAATATTTACTTTTAAAAACATGCAATAGCATAAGAATTTGGACATTTGGCCTCAATGATAACAAAAAATTACTGTTGGTTCTGCAGCTAAGACAATTCTGTAAGAGGATGTTGCTGACTAAGGTGGATTTATTATGCTGTGACAATCCCAGAAGAATTTTGTTTGAGTTTGTTTTCATGTAATATTTTGTTTAGTGTTGCATTCTTTGTGAAAGCCAAATAAGTTGTGGAGAACCTGTTGAGCATGAAGCTGTCCTGCAGAGGTGTGTGTCGTTTAGGCAACCTCCCTCACAGTCAGCCTTAGAAATAAGGTCAAAATCAAGATAGAATCAATTCTTCCCAAAGACAGTTGTGTATAATAACCCTGTCTACCTCTTTATTTTTTTAGTGATACCCTTTTTCATTCTCCTAATGTGTTTCCCATTAGTTCTGTTTAGTGTAAGCTTTGGATGTTGTAAAATAAATCAAATACCTTGGAAGAAAACCCAATATACGGATTCAGCAGAGTTTCCTCTATCAAATATAACAGTCTCAAATTTGTTTAACAAGATCTGTGTTCTGTAAAGTGCTATCAGGTTTTAATTATATTGCCAGCCACTATTTTTGTGGGAAGAATCCTGGATTTATTGTGCCATTATTTCATTTGGGACTGATGTCAGGATAACTTATGTACAGACCCTTGGTTTTCTGTCTTCACATTCTATTAAAACACAATAAACTAATCAGTTATTCAATGCTCTGGCGTTTCCAAACTTTTCAGAAATTTGAGAACTGTTGTAATTAGGAATTTTTCAATCAGTTGTTTAAAGACTGTTTTTGTGTACATCATCCAGGTGTACTTGATAACACATCTTCTTTACAGAGGCTTCCTCACGTTCTCCTTTGCTTCAGACAGGATAATTTCTATTCTAGTGATGTCCTCAGATCAATAACGTGGCTCTTCAGTGCTGCAATTTGTGCTGAGAGCTGTTCACATGGTACTACTCTTTGTTTCAAACGGAATGAGAATTTCTTTGAAGTAAGAACTCCTCCAAATGGCTTCGTGCAGTGTCAGTGGTCCCTGAACCTCTTTGTGGTGAAGGCCCCGAGATAATAAACAAAACAAATCCATCAGCTGTGCAAATGGACAGTGCTAAGGACTAGGTATTCTTTGTAGGTTCTAGGTTTTCTTTTGTAGAATTTCTGGTTCTAGATAACAAAAAATTCCACACAAATGTATGTTTATGGCCTTATTTACGTTTGAGCTATCAATGAAAAAAAATCATCATCATGTGGTGTGACCATCAACTATCACATTATCCAGCCTGACAAGATATTGATTGGAATGGGATTTCCATATTAATTACTATGATTACTTTTGAAGACTGCTATACTCAGTGTTTGCATGGTATTTTGATATAATCTTTTACCTGCGAACCACTATAGGTTTTGCAAGCGTTGGTTTGGTTTATGCACTTCAGGAGTTAACTACTGAATCCAAGTTCAGAGAGAGGTGTAATTCCTGCCCAGTAAAGCCTGTCTCTTCAAGAGGTCTGACTCAGTTTTCTGTTCTGATTGATTGAATAAGTTTTCTTCTAACTTTAGAGCAAAGGCTTTCATTTATGTCTCTCACAGTATTTGCTGTTTCCAGTGTTATTTCATACCGCGTGTAGGACTTGCGAGAAGAGCCCTAGGACTGTGTATTTTAATTGCAGTACTGTTAGGAATTTTGAGGGAAATTAAAATTATTACTCATTATTTGAGTGAATTGGTTTCAGTAGGATTAGTTAATGAGGCACAATGCTATAAATCCTGTTGGCCAAATGACATGTGGAAGAGTAGACAAATGAGAAGAAGCAACATTCGGGTTGTTTTTGGATTTGGGCAGCACCTTAGTGTCACCCATGGGGCCAAAATGCCCTGTTTGGAGCACTTCTGGTCAGTATCTCTGGGTTATTTATGCCATTTCTCACATTATGGTTCAATCATAACTAGGGACAGCTCTTTAGCCAGACAACTTCATTTTTTCTATAGTAGGTAGCACCATGGTACAACGTCACGGGAGAATTTCAGTGCTGGGGTTCCTACAAGAATGCATGCAGAACAGCCTAAAGGAAGCTGCAGACACCATCATGTTCTGTACTTAGTAACCTGAAACCAAATAACTGTCTACGAAGTGCTGTTCCTTGTTCCTTTTTATTCAGAATGAATATCTGAAATCTTTTCTCTTTAAAAGAAGCTGCTGTTAAGTCCACAGTTCACAATCTAATTTGCCTTCCTAAACAGCAGCTCTAATAAAACTGTCCTAAACCCATCAATCCCACCCCACTTCCCAGCCACGGTCCCAAAATAGCTTAGTAAGCCCTTCAAATGAGGCTTCATTAATTTTACAGAACATACCAGAGGACATTCACTAGTGCTGTATATCTCGAGTTCCTGTGGAGTCAATTAAAATAGAGTTACATTTTTCTGAATAAGCAAAGCATTTTTTTATGATAGCGTTACCTTTTTCTCCAGTCACGTTTACTTCCCACTTCATAAAATTCCGGGATCTGTAATGAATTTCTTAGATATTACTGAGGATTAGGGAAGTTCTTTTCTGTTTCCTTAAGGCTTAATTTAGAGCTTTTCTTCTGCTTTTTACATTGTTGCAATAAAGTGGTTTCATTTCATTAAGTGTAAATCTCTTATATAGGTTTTAAATAATCTGAAAGAATCAGCACTCAATCTATTCAATCAAAGCACAAATAGTAGGAAATTTGGAACACTTTTTTTTTAAATCAAGGCTGATGTAGTCATTGAGTATTTCTTGGTAATTTTGCAGCTCTTGATACAAGCAGACACAAAGTATTTTTCATAGGACTCGCAATTAATTTCAGACTTTTTTTTCTTGATATGTGTTAGATTATTTTTCTCACAAGAAATGATAAATCAAGTGAGTGAAAGAAGGAAAAAACTTGCAACAGTTCATCCCTCAGTGTTTTAAATGTTTTGCAAGTGGACCTACTTGGCTTTAACCCTCCTTTGCTAACATTCAGCTCACATGAAAATTCAATATTCTGCAGCCCAGCATGAGTCACACAGAATATGGACTGTTTCAAAATGGTCATAGCTTTTTCCATCCAGTCACCAGAAATACAGACCAGTACAGACATTTTGTTGGAATGTGAATATGATGTCCAGCAAAAGCTTTTTTTTTTTTTTTTTTGCAGAACTTTACTTGGTTTATGGCCAAAATATATCTGTATTGAATGAGGTGAGCACGCTATAGGGCATAAAGTGGTAATATTGAAGCTCATGAAGCAAATCAACAAAACTTCTGTCTTGTTTGTGTGTTGTAATAAATATACTCCAATTAATTTAGCATGCTGGTTCTCTCTACAGATGTATTAAATTCTCAGTGTGTTTGCTAACTGCTTGTTTCTTTGTCATTGCAGATACAGCAGTGGTGTATAAAACCAGGAATGGACATGTTGTTGAACTGAATGTAGAAACAAATACAACTACATTATTATTGGAAAATACAACTTTTGTAAGTAGTATATATTATCTGCTTCTTTCTTAGTGGAAATCAGTTAAGAATTTTCCCTCTAACAGGAGGGAGAGAGTACAATATAGAAAAGTTAGAGGAAATATGTTCATAACTTAGACTAGACTGCATATAAATGAAAAATATAATCCATTCTTCTGTCAGTGAATGATTTTGAATGAAGTAATTTGTTGTTTTATTTAACCCACATGTAAATAACCAAGATATTGGAGGATTTGCTGTTGGTTGTGCTTTGTTCGGGCCATCTGAAGGATCATGCTTGGCATATGTGCTTGGGAATCCACCTGATATCTATTAGAAAAAGATATTTCATAAAAGGTGGGAATGCTACTTAAATCCTGAGTTTTTCACTATTAGAAAAGGGGGAAACTGTTCAAAATTTGTAGGAATATTTTCCTTAAGAGAATTAAATATGTAAAGAAAAATGTATTTCCTAGTCATGTTAATGTCTGGTTTAGTTGTTTCGCTGTGCTTTAATGGCAGAGTAGATGATTGGGGATTATTCCTCTTGACCAGTAAAGGGTATGTACATAGATGGTTTCTGACTGGCAGTGATTGCTAAGAAGTACTGTAATATTTAATCTACATTTTCTTTTGCTTTGCTTGGCAGTGTTATTCTCAGGGATACCTCCTACATTCTACCCTGTAATTCTCGTTTATCAGGGCTTTGCAGCATAGTCGTGTGGCTTGTCAATCCTTCCTCATAAATACTCCATGCAGACCACTGGCTGTTATTGTTAATCCCTGTACTTTTAATTTAATAAAATCTTTTACACCTGCAGACTCAAAAGGATGATTCATTTCCATCAGCAGTCTTTGGCAAAGGCTGGTTTTATTCCTGGTCTGTGCCTGGCCTTTGCTGATAGAGATTCCTCTTTGCAAAGCATAAAGCCTTAGGTGACCTTTATTTCTAACTCCTCAAACAAGAAAGAGGAGAGTAGAAGTTCAGGAGAAAGAACTTGATGCTGATTTCCTAGGTCAGTGCAAAGATGGAGGAAGATGGAAGAGAGAGTTATATTTTAATGGGGTGTGTGCGTGGCTCCCTTTCTGTGAGCTGCACCCTTCCATGTGCTGGGATGTGCCTCAGGGTGCCTCTTAGCCCACAAAAAGCTGTCAGACACAATTAAAAGTCAGTGGAAAGGTGAATTTCTGTAAAGTACAAACCATAAAATATTGCAGAAGCACTTTGCCTCTTACCCATTTATGCCAGTGTGTGTGAGCACTTGCCTGGCCACTTAGAGCAGTAACTGTGGGAGGCCTGTGTGGTGCCTTCAGTGCTTAACTTGAACACGAGCAGCTGCTTGGGCACCCCTGGCTGTGAAACGTGACTTTAATGACAAGACTTGAGTCTGCTCACAGAGGAATTCATACACTTTTGGCTGGAAGTGTCTGGCTGGTGCTGTGGACTGTAATGCAGCATGACAGGCTCTTCAGCCATTGTGCCACACCAGCCTTGCCAAGTGACGATGGAGTGGGATGGACAGGCTGCTTCACATTGTGAGTGTCACCTCTTTCTGCAAAGTTGTTCTTCTCTGGGCTTTTTATGGAACTGATTTATCCACATTTCACACAAACCTGATGAGCTCTAGACACCAGATATCTGCTGTTAATTAGAAAGGTGGGAAACTGATGCAAAATAGATAATATTCAAGCAACCACTTAGCAATTATGGGTGGAACAGAGAAAAATAAAAACCTAAGTGTATTTTTTTCCTGCAGAGCTCCTCTCTTTACACAGCCAAAAGTTGAGAGTGTTATACTTAGAGAAAGTCAATCCCAGCAATTATTATTCATATGGAGGAAGTATAATAAAAAGCTGAAAACAGAGCAGAAGGCTCAGCAAGTTTGTTGGTGTATGTTTGGAAGAGAAGAGTGGGAAATGTTCTGTGCTGAGCTGTCTGTTGACACAGAGGCCAACAATCCTAGCACGATAACATTACTGAGGCAGGCTGGAACCAAAAGCTGTCCTGTTCTTCTGAGCTTGGCTGTCCCCAAATTTGAACTGCTAAATGTAATCTTCTAAATTTAGACACCTGGATCATTAATCAAACATTGTCCTCGCTCAGTGTCACATCTGCTTAATCACTGGTGCATAATTAGAACTTGGTGGTTTAATGACTCTGCAGAAATGTCTTGGATTAATGAAAAATACAGCAGAGATCCAACATAGGCAGTGGCAATGCAAGTTCCTTCATTCTTTCCCATCAAAGGGTTTTAGTCATGGAAGAGTCACCTTTTGATGGGAGTTGTTAATCTGATTTCAGTCTCCATTTGCTTTCCTGTTTGCCTCTGCTCAAGCAGCCACAGAAATGGCAGGGTTTTCTTAGTAATGTTGATAATTGTCCATGGAAAATTGAACAGCCATGATAAACTCCTTGTGCAGAGGCAAGGGCCAGGTAACGACTCTTTGTCACCCCTGATTGGGCTGTGTTTGAAATCAGCAGCTCAGAGGAGATTTTCTTTTTTCCCCTCGTTGCTCAACCCCTGAAGCAGTCTTCGACTGGGCACAGATCACTGGCTCTTCTTTTGCATCCTCTAGACTGCCACTGTCCTGCAAAGTACACATCTTCTATCCTTCCTTGTGTTGCTTGTTGTGTAGAAGCCAGACATCCCCGACGAGGATCTGCTGTGCTCACTAAATAGGTGTATCATCAACAAAGCAGCCTGCAGTTTTTTAAAATCCCATATGTTACATATGTAAAGATAACAAAATCCCCCAACCTTTAGAAGTACCATTAATAATAGTCATGCCTTTGGAAAGAAGAAAGGCAAGTGTTTTGTCGTTCTAGGATGCCCACTTCTCTTACATAAGGGAAGTATCTATCCCAAGTTCCTGAATTGAAATATTTTTTTCAGTTTAATCAGGTTTTCTTTAGAAGTAGAAGAAATTCTTGCACTTCATTCATCTCTTTGGAATGAAATCCTTATCTATAATCAATTAGTAAAACAATCTGGCCTTTATATAATTAAACTATCAGCAAAGCAATATTATGGGTAACAAATACAGTGCCGTGAGTGAAAAGGGTAGCTTGCAAAGCACAAAGAATATCTGTTAACGTCTCTGGATGTTATTATTGAAGCATGTTTTCTAATACACGTTTGTCCTCTGTCTGTATCCGCGTGGTGCCTCCTGTTTCAGCTGCCTAATAAACAGTTAATATCCTTAGCCAGCGGCATATAAATGTTCACAGCTGGAGGCTGGGCAAGTCTCCTGTTAAGAGGAGCCAGAAAAAGCCCTAGACATTAATCACTGTGTGGCATCCTGGTGTTTGAGATGCTGCCTCGATACGTGATTACAATATGTTCTCTGTCATCTATCTGGGCTGCCTATCACCGTGATCCTAAGTGACAAGCCGACCAGCTTTTTCAGCATTTGGCAATACTTTATTACACATTGCAGTTCCAAAATCAGTGGCATTAGGCCACATTTAGCGAAGAAATTCCAGTGTTTAACAAGCATTTTATTTAATGCTTTTGCCATCAGCTGTTCCATAAGGTCAGGAAGAGCAGGTTACCGGTTCACACAGAGCCCAGCCACAAGCTGGAGAGGAGAGCATGGGGGACCACATGGACTCTTTTGCTCAGGGAATGTTGTCCATCTGGTCCCTTATTCTAGCTCAGCTTCTCGAGTCTGTTTCACAGCCCTTAAACACAAAACAAAATGGAAAAAGCAAGCACAGAGAGGATAGAAAATGTGTGTAGGGACTGCGTGTTCTTGTACGGAACTTTGCAAATGTGTTGAATCCTCTGAGAGAAACCTGCAGGAGTTTTGCCTTCATTTCTCCCTCTTAAAAAAGGTGCAATAATTATGAAAGTGGTAAGATTTTTGTTATCCCTCAGTTCTGCTGCTCTTGTGGTGCATGTATTCAGGTACCATGCATGCACCCTAACAAACACTCAGGATCCTCTGTCAGAAATCAGTCTACGATGACTCCTTCAGTCTTTTGAGTGTGGATGGTGGGATATGTGGGATTTATTTTGAATCTGTTGATTTGTTTTCAATACCAGGCAATACAAGTAGAATTGTTTTCAGTTTGTGAGCTCTAGAATAGGGTCCTGTATTTATTACAGCTTCCCTCAGCTGTACACTTTGGACTCTTCTAACACCCAGCAATTCCTGACTTGCTCTCCCCCTTGATTTCTGTGCCTTTCCACCAGGCTTTTCAAGCTCAAAGGGAAACTCCATCGTGGGGCACAGCAAACACATTGCTGAGTTTCAAGCCTGTTTCCAGAGGCTTGTCAGGAGTATGCCCTGGAGCCTGTTGTGTTGTGGTGTTACTGTGGACCATCTTTTACACAGGGATGGAAGGAGAAGGACCTTGCTGCCCGCTTTGGTGTCAGAAGGGTGACAGAGCAGGAGCAGCCTTGGCTCAGGGATCACAGTCAGGCTGTGGCAGCCCAGCTGTGAAAGCCCTCTGAAGGCCTTGCAGCCAAAAGCAGAGAATGAGAGTTCAGTCTGAGCAGAGCCTTTGGCAGGGACTGTTTTGGGGTGTTTTACAGAGCATTGTTCATAAAGAGCCCTACTTGTTCTCTTCCTTTTGATACTTTTTTGTTTTGCGCTCCCACCACCACACCCCCTTCCTCTTTTGACAGGAAACTCAGTGCAGCATCAGAATGCAATTAGAGTTCCTTTGTTGAGTAATGTAGATTTAATTGCAAGAGTAGTTTACATGCTTATATTTTAAGACCCTTGCATAAGAGATTAATGAAAGGGTGAATACTAGTAAATGCATTAAATAACATTATATAACCACATAAATATTAATAGTTGTTGCAACACTGGACATTTTAATGGCCCACACATGTTGTGAATGGGTGGTTATGAATATTGCAACATTCTCTCTACTCTGCCATGCTCCTCTAAATGTCCAATAACCCCCTCAGCACAGCCTTTTCAGTAGAGGGGTTTTTATGAGGACGGGTTTATTGTTGCAGTGCACCTCTGTGCATCGAGGTGGGAAAGCCTGACAGATGGAAGGATTTGCAGTCACTGTGGTTTGGTGGTGGCCATTGTTTTTTGTCCAAGTGAAGGAGGTTTCAACATACAAAATGCAAAACTGTCAGGTAACAGTAGCTCTGCATGGGATTTTTCTAAATAATATTCCTGATAAGTTTTTTCCTTGATAGAGTAAACAGCTAAGGGTTAACTATGTCAGTGTTAATGGAAAATTTGAGAGAAAAAAACCTCTGTGATTGACTGGCTAGAGGTTTTAGATTAGCAGGGAGGCCACAGTGCAAGGCTCATGGTCAGTTCATGTCTATTTTTATGTCCTACAGTTTCAAGTGGGTTTGGGGAATTTGCTTCACGTTTTTGAGAACCACCCATCCATAGCATAGGAATCAGCTTAGATCATGTTTGAAGGCACATTTGTCTTTTAAACTGGGCAGGAAACCTGAGGGTTAACAGTTCCAACACTTGGCATTGCAGCATTTTTGGGTCTAGATGAAATGCTCAGGTGACACAAGAAGTACCGCATTAGGAAACGTAACCTTGGAAACCCAAATTTTTCATCATTCCAATTATAGCACATTTTTCTAATTAGAGCCTGTCTTTCTCAGAGGTTCCCTGTTTTCACTGCTACAAGCCTTGCTCTTCTGCTGGGCTCCACTCTCAGCTGCTCTCACGTGGTCCATCTTCTCTGTTCAGTCACGAAGGCAGTGGCAAGGACGGAGAATGCCACTGTTCCCTGGATTGCTGGTGCCTCCCAAGGGAACTGTGACGTGCCAAATGCCTTCTCCTCTTGCAGCTCCTGTAATTCCATCAAACCTGACTCCTCTTATGCATTGCCATTTGTACAATGCCTGTGTGATAAGTTGAGCTGGATACCTGTGAATGCTGATGAGCTCCCATCCACTGAGATTCCGCTACACAATTAAGTCAAAGTTCTGATACAGGTGTAGGTGTGCAATAGGGAGATGTATAATTTCCTAGGTACTATTGTTGCCACCAAGCTCTAAAGTATCATTCCTGAAGGTCTTAAAATATTTCATTCTGGATGAATAATAAAAAAAAAAATATTAAAGCCTAAATGTGTGTTAAGGGAGCACTAAACAAAAACTGGAGAAGAAGAATAACAGGAGTGTGGACGATGAAAGCCTCTGGGAAAAATAGAAACACAAGAAACTGAAACAGCAAGAGGGGTAAAACTAAAGGAAAAAACCCAAACCCAACAAATAAGTAAACTCCACAACAGTGAACATGTCTTTAAAATCAGTTTTAACTGTGATATATTATTTCCTTTAAAACTATCCAACTGAAACTATGGAAAAATAATACTGTAAAGTATACATATTACAAATATATTTTTACAACTCTGAGCTAGACTAGATTACAGATAAGTTCATCTGTCTGCTCTACACTATGTTTTTGAAAGATTATGAATAAGGCACTGATTTAAATGTCATAGTAGCTAAAATCTACAAAAACAGTAAGCCCACCATTTTATAGTGTGTGAAAGATGAAGGGAGCAGCCAGTACATCAGTAGCTCAGAATTAGGGTTTAAGGAAACAGGAGAAATAAAAAGAGCTGAGGATGCATAGCCTAAACCAAGCCTAAAACTTCTCTTAAACACAATCACAACAGATATTTCTGTTAACAGGAAAACACACATAACATGCAAAGTGAAAAAGAAAGAAATATTGACACTGAAAGTCAAACTTGAGGATATATTGTTCACTGGAATTCCATTTTAAGCACATATATGGAAAGATGGAAAAAGAGCCAATTCTTCTTTCCATGCAAAACTACATTTTAGCAATTCTTGAAAGGAGAGAAGGAAGCTGGAAATCTGAAGGACAAAAGCCTGTTTAAATTCTCTGTGTCCTTTTGTCTGGATTTGGCTTTTACTGTTGCAATCTGTGGTGGCAGTGAGACCATTGGGGTCTCATCACCTTCAGCAGAAGAATTCAAACTCTTACCACGTGAGGTATTTCAAAGAAGCCTAGAAATACAATGTTTCATATGGTTAGACCTAATTTTACAGTCAGTGGGGGCTTTGGTCAGGTGAGGAATGAAAGATCAGATATAGGATCATTTATGTCTGAAAAAGTGAAATGATGTCAAACGCAGCAATATAGGAAAAAATGGATGGCAGGTGTGTGAATTAGGCAGGGAAGAGAGTGTACAAGTGTTAAAAGACCCCACATTTATTTTGTCTCACTATTATGCAACAGTGTGAACTGTAACCAATTTAAGGATTACAGCAATTTCTTCAGTCAAAGTGTTTTCTGGTTGCACAGAGCTGATGGTTTTCATAGGGATTTCAGCTCTTGATGGGGCTGGATAGAGGGAAACATTGAAATTCCCTTTCCTTTTAGCTTGTGTTCTGCCTCGCCTCTGTTGGGTTTGGGAAGGGATTAGGGCGTGCATGGAGTGCACAGTGTTGAATTACCCCCGTCCCTAACGAGCTGATGCTGTGCAGTGATGCAGGGGGAAACCAGCCCTGCTTCTGCATCCCTGGACTGTGCCTAATTAGGCAGCTCTGTTTCTCCCAGTTTCAGAGCTTATTTGTCCAAAGTTACATTTCTTAGAGATCAAGCACAGCAAAACCATAGGGTTATAGTCACACGGGGCAGCATTTAATTCTGTCTTCCTTAATGAAGGCTAAATAGCTCCTGACAAAGCAAGAAGCTGAGGAACTGTGGATATGCAGACCCGTGGAACAACCATCCCCCAGATTTTAGATAACAAGACACCTGAGGGTTTTTAATTCCCAGTGTATTTCCAATGTGGTATTTCCCCAACACTTTCTTTTAAACTCAAAAACGTGTTCTCCTGAAAAGACATCAAACTCTTGGGGTCAGAGTCTTCACAAGCTTCTCTTTAATGAATAAATCTATCTAATCCCTGTAGAGGATGGCCCAGTACATAATCTCCCAGGAGTTTCAATGGCATACATCTCACCTCCTACAGCAGGGACTGAAACTTTCTTTTAAGCCCTTCCCCACTGATCTAATCTCCTCAGGCATGGAGTCAGGCATCCGTTGGTGGATGAAATCCCTTAGATGTGGTTGTGGGGAAAAAATGAATTCTGTGTTTTGTTTTAGTGACTCACAGATCATGAGGTGACTTGCCATGTTAGGCAGGAGGAGTGAGTCAGGTGATTGTTTTAATTTCATGTTCTTAATATGTTAGGGCTTCTTCTCTGCATGTAAGTTTCTGAGTTAATTGCCAAAATTGTGCTTGTCTTTACAAAAAAAAACCCCTCCAAACCCAGAATTCTAAAGAAATTGTAATCACTTTAAGTGACTTTAAGTCACTTAAATCTCTCTGCAATTCTACTAGAATTAAACATCTATTTCATTAAAGGCTTGATTGTAAATGCAACTTAAATAAATGGGCTAATCATGTTTTTATGATAATTTAAAGAAATCAGCACTGCTATCAGCTTTGGTAATGAGCACATGATTTTTGCTGGTCTAATTTTTATTTCCTTATTTCTGAAGTGAAACATTAAAAAGTATGAACCAGCTTTATACTCCTTTTACCAAGAATTATGCCATTATACTAACAAAAAGAAAACTATTTTACCCAAACCCATTACCATATAGCTTTTTGGCATTGCACGTACACCACGTGTCTGAGGCATCTCTGGAGGCAAACAAAATTTTGCAGGTGAGTGTGCAAGCTGAATGAACAAGGTCAGTGGGATTCAAAAGACTTTAAATCCCAAATCCACAACACTCTGTGCTTGGATATAGAATATGCAAGTAGTTCTTGCTGGTGTTGCCTGGAACTGCCAATAGCTTGCAGCTGAGATGTTCAGGTGTTTGCAGGAAGAGCCTCGTTACTTTTGTGGTGGCATAATCAGGGACTGCAGATTCCCACTAAATGCATGAAATGGCAGGAGCTGCACTCCCTGGGAATGGATTTGGAAAGTTGCCTGGGTTATGTAGTGCTGAACGCTGAGGTGCTGGGGCAATAATTAATAAACTGCTAGAAAGAAGACAAATTTCACATCTGCAAATATTTTCAGTGGAGTGCCAAGAAAAGGGAATGTTACTCATAGATTAACATTCACACAGTCTCTGCTTAAAGACAATTAACTCATAAAAGCAAGTTTGGGCACGGTAGAAATCTGTTCTGGATGCTTTGTAGATACAGAAGGATGGCTTAAGGTGTGTGGTGTGGTTTTTTTTTTTTTTTCCTTCTTTTTCAAGACTGCAGATTTATCTTCTGACTTTTGATTCTGTTCTGCTGCTGAATCAAACTAATACAGTTTATCTTCAAAAATATTTTTCAATTTAATTCTTTCAGATACCTTAATTCTAACTATATTACCTAGGAACCTGAGTTTAATCTGTATATCTAAATATAGCATCTTTTCAGTTTATTGCAAGCCTTTTTTTTCCCCAGTATAACTCCTTAGCTACTCTAAAGTAATAGGTTGTGACTTCTTGCTTGTGTATGTTTAAACCCCTGTAGAATTCATTAGTTTAGCAGTGGGATTAGGCTAAACAGAACAAGATGCTTAAGAAATAAAATAGTGGATAGATTTTGTTCTACATAGCTGGGATTTTTTTATTTGTTTTTATCTTATGGTTTTGGTTTTTTCTTTTTTTTCTGTCCTACTTTTTCTATTCTTATCTGGATTTTTCACTTCTTCCTTTTCCTTTCATTCCACAAATAGATGTCTTGAGATTAATTTAAAATTATTTCCTTCAGTGCCCTTTAAAGCACATTCTTATTATTCTCATGCATTAGATTAATTAAATTATTTTTGACATCAACATTACCCCTTGATGAAATTACAATCTTGAATTCAATCGGGTGTCACGTAGTCTTGGGTGGATGTAAAGCATTATTAGTTTTATAATGCTACCTTATGTTTCACTTTGCTCTCTGCTAGGAATTTTCTTTATTTTAGGGAAAACTTTGACTTTGGTTCAAGTTGTTTTGCAAAGTGTTTGTATGTGTGGTGTTGAAAGAAAAGCAGTAGAGGCATAGTGCAAACCTGTTCTGTTTCTTGCATATTATCTTTAAGGCTAACCTAGTGATGAATCTCCCTTTTAATCCTTCCAACCAAAGTGTCTTCCTTCCTCCTCTGGGAATGAATTGGTTATAGTTGTTATCCTTGAGCTTAGTGCTTGTAGTGATGATAAAAAAACTCATCAGCCTCTTAATTGGTATTTAGTGTTGAAGCCAGATTCTCTTGTTGCCATTGTGCTGATACCAGCTAATTAGACTAGGAATTATTTGAGGCCTTCTTTTGTGAAAATTACATCAGTTTTCTAAACCAAGTCTGTCTTATGAATGGGAAGTTCTTAAATGAGCTGTAGGAAAATTTGGGAGAAAGGACCTTATTAATTTCCTATTGCAAACTGACTTTTACTGTTACTCCATTGTAGGTAACCTTCAAAGCATCAAGATACTCTGTCTCACCAGACTTAAGATTTGTTCTTCTTGCATATGATGTCAAGCAGGTAAGCCAACCATGCATGATCAAAGAGCCTCTAAATCAAGACTCCAAAAACCTTGTTTTGTATGTTTCATTTGCTATTCCACATAATGGAATATGACTCACATACTTGATTTCTCTTCCCAAAACCTTCTGGTTCAATGATGGGGAAGTTTGTATTGAGGTGTTTGTGGAAGTATTGCCTGGTTCTCAGGTAGATTGCCATGGCTCCTGTGGTTTTTGCAGCAGAGTTTTTCTAACCCTTAAACTGCTCCGTTACTACCTGTTTATGTGAAATCCTATCATTTGATAGTCCTTCTGTTTTAACAGCTGTACTGGTCATTTATGGACTATACCGAAAACAAAAAAATCTAGGCTGATTCATGTCATGGAATTTTTGTTGTTGGCTTCAGGAATCTGTGTGGTAGTCTGATAGTGTATATAATGCAGTGTATTCTTTGCTTCTTACAGTATTTAGAGATTCTGTAGGCTATTGCATTGTCAAAAAGAGTTTTGATCAATAATAAATACCATGTAGAGTTTTCTAAAATAAATCTTGGAACCTAGAAAAGAAAGGGAAAAAAAACAGTTTAATGAATTTTCTCTGTGTATATTGGTGTTTGTATAAAAAGTGATATTAAAATATGAATTGCTCTTCATGAAAGACTAGTTCTGGGTTGATGAACTCAGTGGTTATTTGAACAAGTTTGGGTTGTTTTGTTTTTCTAGCAGTGTTGATATAAAGTGATTCGTTTGCTTGCTATTACATCCAAGTAGGGTTTGCATCTAGCAGTTCAGGTGGATTCTAGATCAAGCTTTTCTTACAATATGCAGATATCAGTAGGAGAGAGCTGCTGTTCTTCAGTTCACTGTTCCTTTGGTGAAGAGTTCCAGTTTTATTCCTGTCAAAAAAACTTACTACTTCCCTTCTTGATTGCTTCTTATGTTGTGAAAGAGTGTAATAATCCCTCACACTGACTTAAATTCCTCATTTGTTCTATTGAAATTTTGATTTTGGATTTTTTTTTTTTCCTTTGTTTGAGATTTTCTTGGTACTAACATATATAGCTGATATAGATAAATAAGGAAAACATGGAAGTATCTGTCACACTTTCTTACATCTAAATGTGTTAACACCAGGGATGAACCTCTGCCCCATGATGAAGATGATCCATTGACATGCAAAGAGCTCTCAGTGCATGCTGAATCTATCAGATCACACTAGAAACCTCTTTCTGTCTTTCAGTCTTGGTTTTGTAGCAAAAAGAAACTTTTCTGTCCTTTCATAGTCAAGGTACATAGAGGAAAGAGGTTTGCAGCATTTGCATTTTCCATCTAGAGGTTTTCTTTGCTCAACTGTATTGACAAGAAGTGATTAAAATGGGAAATGAACAGGGGTTGGTGAGCAGTTTGTGGTCCTGGGTGGCTTTGGGTGAGGCTTGTGCTGCTGACTCTCGACTGCTCCAGCCGAGCTCACGGCTTTCAAACCAGAAACATACTCTGACTGCTGTGTCTTCTACAAGTGGTGGTGGTGCTCCTAAAACTCACAGTAACTGGATATTGTCACTTAGATGTAAATAATACCTTAGCTCCTGGGTATGTTGCTTAAGGTGGAAGGAAAAAGAACCAAAAATCGTGTAAGGCAGTTTATTCAGAAGTTGCAAAGGATATTATTGTGAATACCTGGGGAAAATTTTCTCCAAATTTTCTGTCTCTTGGGATATTTGTTAGGCTGGTAAGGTACTTTTGTTTCCTCCAGATCTGTTGGAAAAAGGCATGCAATGCCTTGGAAAGCCTGCGTATTTCTTCATAACTAATGCTTTTGAATTACATCAAGGGTTAAGTTAGTGTTCATAATTCTTGTGATTTAGGAATTTTTTTTCCTCAGAGGCAGACTTACTGCATCTGGATGATTGGAAATTCTCCTGTCTACCTTACTTTTCCCCCCAGCTGTTAAGTATAAATTATTACATTTATGGACTATAAAATTAAAATCAATACTAAGCAGCATAACTTAATTGGAGAGTTTCCAGTTAGTTTCAGTGGAATCAGGCCAGGTTCTTTCTTCATACCTCTTTGAATGTAACTTTTGATTAAACTAAGAATTTGCATATTGTCATGAATTATACAACATGGTTAAGTCTGATGATACCCAGTTCAAGGAACCACAAGTAACTTACAGCAGATGGAGAGATCAACTAAATGTTTATTATAAACTGCCACAGATCTCTGGACCTTACTAGATATGTTCGCCCCTTATTTTCTCTTGTTAAAATTCAGGTGTATAATTGTCCTCCAATGTATTTGATAGGATTTCTGCTTTTGAAGACTGTCAAGACTTTGAGTTTTTAAAATTTTTATGGTTGTTTGCATACATCAATCTATGTTCTTTGTAACATACAGTAATACAGCTGGAACAGATTTATTAATCAACAGTTTTATAAATAAGCTAGTGTGTTTCAGCTGAGCAGATTGGAGGGAAATAGAGACAAATGCTTCTTCAAGACATTTTGTCATGAAACTGTAATTAGAAACAAGGTTATTTTGATGTTTGGATTACAAGTGAATGTTGAGTTAAATTAAATAGTTGAATATTTATTTTACTGTTGTCAGCATTTTCTTTAATCTATTTTATGCTTGGAATGGCAAACTTTAATTAAATTTGGGGTTGTTTCAGCACAATTAAGAATATCCTCTATGCATAACGAAACATAAATCTGCATGAAAATAAGTCATCTTTGAATACAAAAGTAATAATTGAATGGATCATTTAAATTACGCTTAATGCAAGGACAAAAACCATTTCACGTGGCATAGCAGCTGGTTTGGTACAGCTCTATGAAAATATTACGGAAGGAAACCCTTTTGCTAAGGAATTTGAGGTGTTGTACATTGATTTCTGGACACCAGGCTCCCTCCATCTCCTTCCCAGCAGCTCACAGGACACAGGCTGGTAGTGCTGGCTAAGCTGTGGTGATGGTAGAGGGCCTTTCTGTGTGTTCTTTGCTGTAGTACTCCATGGTTCTCCATGCTTCTGGAATGCTTTCCATCAATTCTCCAAGTTTCTTGCCTTTGTCAGGGCTTCCATGGATCAGCTGTGTGTGGTGTATGTGTTCTTTCTGTCTGTAGCTCACTGTAATTTGGTTGGCGTCGCTGAAAAGGTCTCAATGTGCGAGGCAGCAGCTCAGTAACAGAACCTAATTTGGGAAATGAGCTCAGATATCCTTGCTGGATGTCAGGCCAGTCTGATTCTTCTGGGACAGTGGGAACACAGCACCAGGGAAACCATTGTACCAATTGTATGCAGAGAGGGGACAGTTTTGCAGGGCTGTTATCTTTTTGATTTTCCTTTGAAGATTGTCAAGGTGTGAGCAAAGAATGTGACACTCTGGGCGACAGAGTATCTAAGCCGGTTGAGATTTCAAGAGGAAAGATTATTTCACTATTGCTTTCAATAAGGACTGGGTTAAAAAGACATTTTAAACTTTTCTCACTCTTCTGGTGGTACATTCACACCTACCAAAACGTGATTTATAGTTTTGATAAGAAAATGGGAATCAGACACTCCATTCTTGCATTAACGGTAAAGAATGGGGCAGTGAATTTGCAGAAGAGTGAGAATCGGGATCCTAAGAAATTCTTTTACCATTAGGGAACTTCGGTGTCCCTCAGCAGAAGGCTGTACCTTGCAGATTGTGCCGGGACTCCACATGAAATGAAAATCAGCTTTATTCCAGATATTAGTGAGTTTTTGCTCAGACATCATGGGCATGTTCTCCCAATGCTCTTGCTAGAGCATAATGTGCCACACAAGAGCAAGTGAAGAAGTACATGAGATCATTTCCTCTCTTTCCTCACGTGATGAAATCCTTGTGATTTTTTTTTCTCCCTACAATCAAACTGTTCTTTCCTTTTCCCTGCTTTCAATGCCCTTTTGAATACCAAGTTTCAGGGATTTTTCCTACTTTGTTCTCTTTTCTATTAATAAGGCATCATCTTCTGTTTTCAGTACAAGATTAATTATGTGTGAATTTTTTTTAGCTCTTGGTTCAGAAATGTGCTCAAAAACAGATTAAAGTTCAGCTCTAGTTTAGAAGCGTAAGCATTTATATACTCTCTAAAAAAGGAAATCTTTTCCTAAATTAGGGCTTCAAATTGTAATCTTTTTTAGTTAGGGAATTTAATAAAACCATACATTTAGCTTAAAAGAAACAGATTTTAACACTTCTTACGGTAAGATCAGGATGAAGGATAACCCAATCCTCCTCAGAAAGGAAGGAGAAAAATAATTTTAGATCTAAATGTCACTCATCCAGTAGAAATAGTTCAAAAGTGTATCTGAATATCTTCAGTTTAATGTATTGAAGCAAAGATAAGAGTCCAATGGAGCGCTTGAAGCAAAGAACCCCCCAGTTACCTGGTGCTGTGTGCTGATGCCTGTCATCACTTTGCTGCTCTAGTATCTATTTTTAGAGGATAATGACAGGGAGTACTGACCACGGTCTGCAGAAAATGAAGGACAAACAAGTGGCATTCTCATCAAGCTTTTAGAGATTACCTCTAATACTGGCTTACTTGAGTGCACTGAAAGGATCTTCAGGAGTTTGTCTGCAAATTAGGAGAATGCATGAGGGGAAGAACTCACTGAAGTCTTAAATTATGATTGTGTTCTGCATTAGAAGACTTTCTGTCTTCCAAGCAGGTGGAAACTAAATGCTCAGTTGTCAGTAAACCTCTTGGTCAGTGAAATTAATTTGTGGGTTTTTGTTCTGAAAAAGTTAAAAGGTAAGGAAAATACCTTGCATTATGTCTCATTTTTAATCACAACACTGGTTTTAACGTGTGCAGGTGTTTTCAAGATCGTTTATACAGTGCTTATGGAAGTCTGACTATGAGGAGCATTATCTGTAGTACCAGCCAAGGGTTGGAAACATACATAATGAAGATGAAATGAAATCTGTCACCTAGCACATGGAAACAGCATTTTCTCAACAAGATTATTCCATACAAAAGAATAACAAAAGACTTTTTAAACCCGCAGCGATCTGGCCAACAATATTTTATGTAGCGCTCTCTATGAAGTAAAGATCTGATATAAAATTCATGCTATCACCTTTTTCCTCCAGAAATGCATGCTTCTTTAGATAAACCTGTTTTTCATGTGTATTTCTGCAGGTCCCCAGGGTAATCTTTCATCTCTCATTTGTTCATTTTGAGATGAGTCCAGAAGCAAATCATGCATGTGCACACTCCTGAACCTATGAGATTGTAAATAAAAGTCTGATCCTGACATGACTTTCCCATTCATCTTTATCTCTTGTCAAGAACATGAAAGACCAATTTTTATCAGCTTTAGGGGCAGCAAGAAAAAAAAAAAAAACAAGAAGGGATTTTTAAGTGAGATCCACTCCCAAAATCTGAACTTATTTCTTGCAAATAGTTTTTGTGATATATTTTATTGACAAAATAGGTATGACAAGACTGGGTACTTAAAAGGTCAGATATTGAGCAATTTATGGAAGTAGGCTACTCAAATTTTTGCCTTTTACAGGCTATTGTTTCACTTCAAGCTGAAGTTTTTTAGATGGACAGGTTAGAGTCTGGTACTGTAACAGCTAGGGCTGTAGGTTATCTTGGCATAGTGCTCTTCTTTTTCATATATTTGACTTTATTTTATAGAGCTCCACAGATATGCAAGGCATTTTAAAGATATAAAAAGCCAAGGTCTTTGCCTGAGGAGATGATGTGCTTTGTAGTAAAATCTGACCAAATGAATTTTATGGCACTACCTACTACATGAATTATCCCTCAGGAGTGAGTATTCATGGGAGCACACAGTGTCCCACTTCCATGCAGGCCTTTATCTAAATTATGTGGCAAAACATAATAGCCACCAGTCCCCATAAATGGAAGATGGGGAAAATAGAGTGTACTTTATGGTGAGACTCATGGGCATTGACGTTTGTTTAGTATTTGTCTGATAAACAGAGTTCACCTTTCATTCCCGTTGAGTTGCAGTCCTTTAAGTGCTTGCATTCAGTTCAGCAGGGAGGTTACTGCCTCACCACATTTTAGAAGTAGCAGAGTTATACCTGAACAATCTGCATATATCTTCAATATTGTGTAAAAATTATTGGTGTATTTGTGATGGGATGTTGGGGCTGCTCTCTGTCAAGGTGTTACTATGGTATCCTACAGGGTAGGGCTGGAGCTGTCACAGTTTCTTCCTCTAATTAAAAATTTGAACTGAAAAGATGGGAAACTGGAGTACTGTTTGGATGCTTCCACTCTTTCTTTAAATCTAATGTGATAACAATCATGTCACACACCAGTCCTTCTGCATCATCCACTTGCTGTTTTTCCTAAGGGTTGTGTTGGTTCATATATGCAAGTTCAGCCTGCTGTAGCAGTTAAAAAAAGTAGATCACTTTTCTTAATGAACCACATGAGACAAGGTGTTGCTGCTTTTCAAGTAACTCACTGAATTTTTCAGCTCCATTTTATACTTACAGGATTGCTGCTCAACCCCAAGTTTTATAAGTAAACAAAATAAATAATTCCAATTTAGGTAGAGGATGGCCTTTTTCCCTTGTTCAGCGTTGCCAGAGTTGAAAAATCAGAATTCATGTTTGAGGTTCTTGTTCAAAGCTGGTATTGAACAAGAAGATTGTACTTTGCTGTTGTTCAGTAAAAATGAACTCTAGGGCATTTAGCTTTTCAAATGAAATGTTTATTGACAGAAAAAGTATTTCTTTTCCAATAGTATTGTCATTCCTATCAAGCATGAATACTGTTATTTCAGGAGGACCTAGGTGGTGTCCAGCTGAGTTTCTGAGATCCAGCAGCTTAGAAACTCACTCTTAACTCTGATTTTCACATGGTCGTATTCTTACACCACATAATAATCCATGGGGATTGGAGTCCCACTGTGCTAATGCTATAGAAACAGGCAATATTGCACTGCTTAAGTCAGCAGTTCCTCTAATCTATGGACAATTTATTTTATATAGCATAAGTTCTACCTTCTGCTGCGGAACTGCCAGCTATGACGTCCTCCCTGTCCCTCTCTTGTGCATGGATAATGTGCAGAAATGACCCAGAAATGTCCATTGTAAGTGAACAGTTTGTCTGTCACAGCCCATGGACAGAAAAATCCAGTGTTTAAATGGTTTTTCTTCATTGTTTTGCTTTTAATTCCAAATATCTCCTGTATGTGCTAGAAGTAGTGTGCAACTGAAGGCCAGTTATACAGTGATATTGCAATGCTTGGGGTTTTCAGAAGATGGGGTAGTAATGATATTTTTATCAAATATATGTGATAATAAGTCTTCCTCAGTAGTGCTGAATGGAAAAAAAAAAAAAGGGCTCTTCTTATAAAACAAAGACAAGCAAGGACAGCCTGAATAAATAACAGGGCGAAGACTGTTGGGTGTACTAACTGGGGACTGTGTTAGTAGCTGTTGAAGGCTGGAAAAGCTGAACAGAGCTTTAGTTTGGATTGAGATCTGCCAGAGTTCACCACGAACTAAACTCAACTGGTGCATCCACTTGTTTTTAACAATTCTTTATTCTGTGCTCTCAAGAAATAGTAATCCCCTTCTTCTCTACCAAAAGAATATGCACTAAAAGAATATTTTCTACATCTTTCAGTTTTGACAGGTTTTACCTTCAGCATGAATCATTGTTACTTCAACTCCATCTCTTATTGATTTCTCCAATACAAGAGCTGGCTCGCATCAAATACTGTGCATAAACGACTTCTGAGGAGCAAAATCACTTCCTGGGTCTGACTGTCCCATTATGTTAAAACATTTTACTGAAAATGCCATGTTTGTTTTATATGGTGCAGATACCCTCATGTTCTGTAGTGACTAATATCAGGTCTAATTTAAGACACAATTTTTATATGGACTGAAAATAAACAAGATGGAATTGCTTAAAGAATAGTCCTCCAAGCAAATGCCCATACTCCAGTTCATGTCTTCAATACATTTAGAAAATCCATTTTAAACAATGGGAATTTTTTTTGCTTTTATTTCATTTTTCATAATATCCTCTCTCTGAAATTCAATAATAATGTATCTTACTGAGAAATGTAATATGCATTATAGCTTTCTCATTAAACTTTTAAATAAGATACCATTAGTATTGATGAATGTAATCCCAAATGGTCACTTAATCTTAAAATTGTCATTGATCACACATTCAGAGTTTTAGTCTTGCAGCCAAAATAGCATATATTGTCAGTGGTCATGAATTTTATAACCATAGCAATTAACATCTTTCTTTGGCTGCAGTGCTATGAATTAGATTTACAAACTAGGGATTTACAAATTAGCCATGACTTAGTGAGTTTCTGGTTGTTTTGTGGTTTTTTTTTTTTTCCCCTAACAACATTTACTAAAGAATCTTTTCAGATGTATTTGATAGATGAAATGGAATGCTTAAGCATAGCCTAGAAACCCAAAGTTTTAAATTTTAAAATATCCTAGAATTTAAATAACAGTACAAGGTGGAAACATATGCAAAGCAATAAGGGACTTCTCCAGTCTTGTCCATGCTCTCATACATCTTTTGACTGAACTCCGTCAGTGATGCTTGAAATCAAAACTCCCAAATGTAATCTGCAGTTCTTATTTCAGTTGTTAAATACAATCAAGCCTAATTAGACTTCGACCAGAGAGTGCACTTTTAGGGCCTGGTTGCATCAAGGTCTGAGCCCCTTGGTCTGGATTCAGTGTTGATCCTGCTTTGTGGAGGGAGTTCAGCTGGTGATCCCTGGGATCCTTTCAATGTGACTGAGCCTTAGTATCATCTTGATTCCCAAGATTTAAAAAAAAAACCCTAAAAAATAAAAAAAGTCTTTATACTTTGGAACAGTTTCCAAGAAGGAAAACAAATATCAAATATCTACCCAAATGTTCGGTTTCATAAGGTTTCAGATAATATGTAAATATTCCTTAAGCCATTTTCAATTATTTTCTTTATCCTTTTCTTTTATTAAGATTAGATTTGTAATCTTCAGATGTTTCCATATCTTTGTGTATATTAGAAATCTCATCCTTTGCCTCTCCAGACACAGGAACGGAGACAGTTCTCACTGTATCAATCACGTTTGGTTGGAGGAAGTTCTGAAATGTTTCTCTGCTGCAAAAATGAGGAAAATCAGACAAAGGGAGAACCTAAGCTTTGACTGGAGGTTCACAATCACTCTTTGTTATGATTAAGTATCAAACAGGTTGGCCAAATCTGGAAACCAATTATTCTAAAATGTGAGAGGGGGAAAAAAAAATATTTTCAATTATTTTGCATAATTCTGTCTCTGTCAGCAGTGCACATTGAAAAAATAATTCAATTTTGCTTAAAATAGGTAAGTTGGGAAAAAAAAAGTCACTTAAAATCACAGCAGTGGTCTTATGACATGCAGCTTCTTTTCAATTCTGAATTTCAAGTTCCTGGTCAGAAGAACATGATGCACAAACTGACGGTGTAACTATAACATGCTTAACAAATCTTTTTAATCGTGAAGGAGAGAAATTTTGTAATGTGTATTAACTCAAACTCATTGAGCAGGGATGTGAGGAGTTAGCTTTTCTGTTTGCTTGTTTTCGTAAGCAGAAAAAACCCCAAGTATGTTGACACCTTAAAATCCTGGCACCTTTTTGTAAAAAGATTAGTCACTCTAAAGACAAGTTCAAGTGTCAGTACCTGTGGTAAGGACAACTTTGACAATGGTAAATGGTCCGAAAGATGAGCAAACTTGTTAAAAAACTGTCCCACAGAGAATGTCTGCTCTTCCCAAATGTGTGTACAGAAAGGATCTAGAAACCTGGAGGGTGCCATGGGAGCTCCAGAGCTGCTTGTCACACTTCAGAGAACCAGTGCAAGCACATCAGAATTTAATTTTCTCCCACAGTCTTTCACTTTCACTGCACAGGAAATATCATTAACTTGATATTCAAGTAGCCATCGTTATCTAGCGGGCTCCTCAAGTGCTTATCACTTCAGAACTTGATGAAAATGCTATTAAAGTCAGTGGAACTTTTTCCATTGTCTTTAAAATGGACTTTTGGATTAGCCCTTGTCTACCTATCACACAAATGTAATAAAGTCATCTCCGTAGTGTGACAGCATTAGCCATGTGGACAATGCAAAAGGCACAGGATTTTCAGCAGGATCCTGCAGAGGATTTTTCCATGTTTTCAGCAGCCCATCTGTGCTGTGAGTTGGCCTTTAGGTCTGTAGGTTGTTTATAACTTTGTGAAGATCAGTCAACTTGTTTCTCGTGGCATTCCCTCTCTTTAGGGACAACTGTGACAGAGACTTCTGACAGCTCGCTACTGTCACTGTTATTTTCTGTAGCATTTTGAGTGCAATTCACTTGGCCCTGATGCACTGTCAGCTCACAGTGGTTCTAATTGCCATCTTCACTGTCATTATCTTAAAGATATTTTAAAACTGCATTTTCCTCCAGTGGAAAGCTTCCTGAATGTGACCTTCATCTGCTTTTTTCTGGATGCTGAGACAAGAATTGATTCAAGTTCTTGTCACTGTCGACTTCATCTGCCCATGGTGTCTTTTCTGGCCCTTCCTCCTCCGTTTTAGCTGAGCTGTGTGAATGTTCTGTGTTGAACATGTTTAAGAAGGGAGTGTGAGCCAGTTTATTCCTCTGCTTCTCCTCCCTCATCAGGAGCTGGGTTCAGAGTGGTACCACTCCTACTCATATCAGCTCTCCTCTCGCTGGGATTTATGTTCCAAGGGTAGAAGGTGAACGGGGCCTTTTCACCCTCCTGTGATCTTCACCACCAGTGCTAGCTGGGCTCGCAGAGCAGAGGAAATCAGTACCTGATGCTCGGTGCAAAAACGTCTGAATCTCAGCCTTTCCTGTGATAATCCCTTCTCTCTACTGTCCCCTGGGGATGGCTGTGTCTGAAACTGAGATCTAACAAAGTACAGCTTGAACTCCCATTTATGTTCTGATGGAGGATTTATGAATTGATATTGTTTATTCCCCAAAAAAATAACTTTTTTCTAAACTTACCTTGGAGCAGAGGTAGTAGGAAGAGTCTATACCTGTGATTAGATTAGCCTGGGAGAGGGTTGCCTGTGGGAAAGCTGTTCTTGTTTTCATGCTCTATCAATTAGCAGCATAAGATGTTTTACCCCTTGATTGTTTATTAGTTTATACATTTAGATAGTTTGCAGCTGCAATGGACTTCTCTCTCTAGTCCTCACTGGTATCATGTAGTCCTTGTGTTGTAAAGCTGCATCGACCTATTCCACAGAATATCCTGAGCTGGAAGGGACCCCTGAGGATTTTGGGAGTCCAATTCTAATTTCTCTTAACCCTTTGGATTTCAGTCCTTGGGAAGACAAGAAAATTAAGCTGGCAGAAGTAACTTTGTGTCTCTCTAGCACATGATGCCAGTGCTACTTTATTTTTGTCTCCCATGTCTTATTGAGTCAGCAACATGAACAGCAGTGGAAGTTTTAGTACAGCAGCATAATGAAGATCTTAAAGGGCATGGTGTTAAATGTGCTTTTAGCTCATCAAAATGTCCTTGAGGTTCAGGGCAGATCATTGGTATTAATGTAACCTGTTTTTGCAGGCTCCTTTCAGAGAGTGGACTGTATAAATACTTTAATTTACTGTATAGGTCTCAACCCTTTGTTGTGATGTTTATATTTGTCATGTCTGTGGATGCTGGTCAAAGGTGAAGAGTCTTTTTTTTGGAAAATGTTGAGTTTTCTTAACCTGGAATTGTACCACAAAGGCTCAGGTTGCCATAATGGTTGAAGAACTTACCTGAAATAGTGCAAAAAACTGTACTTAAATTGAAATTAGCAAATTGAAGTGGTGCTGGTTTGACTAGGGAGTATATGGCTATTTCCTGTTCATTTTTCTCTAACCAAATCTTGTACCTTTTAAATTAGACAAGTCTTTTGTATGAATGTTATAGAACTTAGATCTGTCTTATTTTTGAGGTAATGGTTCTTTTTTCCATGTTCCTCAGTCTCAGCCCACACGTGATCACATGATGCTGTACTTGTGGTTCTGGAGTCTCAGTGATGTGAAAAAAAGATCACAGAAATCCTCTGTACTGTAGCTTTCATTCAGGGATTGCCAAGTGACATGAAAATCTCATACCTGTAAGAAGTCCTATAAAGGCATTTTCAAATTTGAATATACTATATACTCATACACTGTAATTTTTTAATTTTTTAGAATTATATAGGAAGGTTTTTCTTTGTCACCAGCATGTATATTATAGTATAGATTATAAACATATATAATATACATGTGTAAAAATTTTATTAAAATATTTAACACTATAAAAGGCTCAGTTGAAGGATTCAAAAAATATATTTTCCAATGTATCATTAGGCTTAATTATTCATTTTCCTAAAAGATTAGGAGCGTTTGGAGTGAGTGGTTGATAAGACTTCCACATAGGAAGCTTAAAAACAATTAAGCTAATGTATATACACACATAAAATAAAAATGTAGCAATTAAATTTGAAGTTTGGTTTCCAACACCTTGAGCCATGTAAAAATCAGTCCTCCCCAAAAGGGCAGATATAAAGTTGAGAAAGGAAACTTGTATATTGACATTATTTCTCGTGAGTGGAATTTCACTGTAGCTCTCAGCTGTGATATTCATTACAGCAGCCATCTGCTTTGGCAGTGCTGTAATTTCTTTTTTCAGTATCTCAGATGAAATTAAATTCATCATACAGTGAACACTGCTAGGAAAGTAAAAATCTAAATATGAGCTTGGTATTAAAGTTATGGTAGCTCATTGCAATTTATGTCCTATTTGTACAGTGTTCCAAAAATAGAGGAACATCATTAGCTGTTCTGAATATTCAGAGAAAGGCTGTCTATTTGGGTGGTTTTGCTTATATTAGTGTGCCAGTAATTTTTGCAACTTTACAGTGAAATGAGATTTTAGAACTTGAAAATGTGACAAGCAAATGAATGGGGAAAAACACAGAATCAGCAGAGGTCACAGTGAGGAACAGATTGCTCTTCTCTCCCACTCTCTTTCCTATTAGTGATATCCAGTGATATGTCATTCTTAGCTCTGCTTTTTACTCTGCCTCTTAATAGTCTGAATCTTGCAGGTTTTTCCCTTTATCCTGGTAGTTTGTTGTTCTGTTCTGTCAGGAAGCAGTCCCAAATTCTTGCTGTGTTTTCCGTGTCTATTTCCATGTGCACATTAAAAAATACCAAGTTAACTGAGAAATGTCACCCCTGCTTCTCTTTTTTCCTTTTCCACTTCTCTAGCTTTCCTCTTCTTGCTTCTGTTTTCTCTACTTCCTTTAGTGTTTGTGAGACTTTAACTTTCTTAATCCTATGCCCTCACAGATATAATTATGCACTTTCTTACTCATGTGAATTTCCTTCTTGCTTCCTCTCCATCCCTAAGAGAAAAAGCTCCCTTTTCAAATATGTTTCTTGATCTCAAAAAATCCTCACTTAATCCATATTCTGCCTACTTTATTATTTTGCCTCTTGCCACAGCTACTAATATCTCCTTTCATTATTGCTTGTTTTATATTTGATAATTTTATAGATAAATCAGTTATAACCAACTTA
>VZTJ01001091.1:1063073-1087802 GCA_013397795.1 Orthonyx spaldingii | reverse complement strand
GCCGCTTTTCTTTTTTTTCCCCCCTCTGTTGTGACTAGTATCTCCAGCCCACACACAGCTGCTCTGAAATAGCTCGAAGTCTCCAAAGTCTCCTGGCATAGAGGCTTCTCAGTCTGGCAGGAGCGTGGCTGCTGTCAGAGGGGGTCTGTGCGGCGCTGGGGTCTGTGCCTGTCTGAAGCACGGAGCACACAGAGCACCCCCTGCTCCCACGCTGGGCACTCCTGCTCGCCTTGGTGGCACTTGCCTGCCTGCTTTCCGAGGGCAGAGTCCAGCTTCCCCACGTGCCTGAGATCCCTCTAAGCCCTGTGGGGTAATTCACTTTTCCTTATGGCCCCTGTGGGAAGGGTGTTCTAGCCTGTCACTGTACACAGGCTGCAGAAGAAGCACAGCTTTGTGAATTTGTGGGTCAGGGATGGAAATGTTGTTTTGTTGGAGAGCTCTGACTGCCTGGCTCAGTTGTTTGCAACTTGGGGTGGGTGTTCAGGTTGTTGCATTCCTCACATTCCACTTCAGAGGTGGAGAAGCCCAGATCAGATCCACAAGTGCTGGTCACTCATAGCTCTCACTGCCATCATCTCTCCTGGGAGAGTGACCGCAGTGGGAAACGAGGAAAACTCATGCTTTTCCTGAAATTTCCTCAGAACCTGTGAATATCAAGGATAGGGATTCTTTTCCCCTACTCTCCAGCAAATAGTTTTCAGGGACATACCTGGCAAATGCTGTCCATAGAAAGGACCTCCTTTTTAACATATAATGTTACAACTCCATTTTTACGAGTGCCCTCTTAAATTTTCATCTGTGAACAACATGTTTTTATAACCTGTGACAACACATTGAGAGTAAAGCATTTTAACTGCTTATGAGAACTTCTGGTGGCCATCTAACAGTGACAGCACAGGTCACTGTTTGCCTTTCTCAAGTTCATGCATTTGAGTGCAATTCCTTGGTTCTCCTGCATCACAGCCATTTTGAGATGTGCAAGTGTGATGGTATTTTAAGAAGGAAGAAGTAGGAAGCTGCAGCATAAGTCCCTTATATGAATTCTGCCCTTAATGGATTATGCCCAGAATCCTCCTTAACTTGGTGACTACCCAGAAAACACCCGAGTGCTGTTGCTCCCTTTGAAATAGCAGCCATGTCAGCACTTACTTGGGTGCAGCATTTTTGACAATTCCATGTCCATGACTGTACCCCTAATTTCACAACTTGATTCTGAAATCTTTGGGAGGTGAAAGCTTTGTCTCACACAGAGGACAGATCCTGCCAAGAAGTGCACTGACTGTAAAAAGTGGAGTCCATATGTCTTAGATGTATCCAGCTTTGAGAGAAATACTGTATGTTTTATGTGGGGGTGATAGGGTCGTATGGGCAAGGATTCACGTTCAGATATCTTGAACTTTTTAGGCATCTTAGAAAGATTGCTTTAAGCTGTAATTTTTTTAGGAAGCTACCTTGGGATAAAAAAGGTTGCTCTGAAGGAGACACAATTGATGTGTAGGTTGGAAAAAAGAAAAGTTAAATACATTTATACAATATGTATGAGAAACAAACAAAAGTGTATTGCCCAAAAATAAATTATCTCTGTTTTCCTGCATCCTCGCTTAATTGAACTGTTCTGGAAGCTGAATTTGGAGAAGCACATTTTGTGTTGTGTTCAAAAATAGAAATGCAAATATTTTGATTGGTAAAGGAGACTTTGTACAATTTGTATACAGTGAGAATTATCAAACTCTCGGCCTTAAAATGTCCACTAATGTCAGTATGTCCACTTATAATGGACATTTGTAATCTCCACTAATGTCAGTATTGCAAGCCAAAGAAATTGGAATAGACAAGAGTTTTGCTTTAGCTGGGTTTTGGCCTGCACCTACTGAATGCCTGATCCTACTCAAGCAAAATTCCAAAATTTCAGCAAGGTGATCATTTGACTTTTTGAGCTTTGGATGCAAAGGCTGGTCTCATCTGTTCCTAGGATTTATGAAGGGGAGACAACTTCAACACTACCACATCAGGCCTTCTGGGACTGATTTTACCAAGCAGAGCATGGTGGTTGGAATTCCAGCTGGGATGGTTCCATCTGGCTGTCATGGTCACACACGACACAGCCTGTTCCTGCTGCCAGCCTCGACCTGACACATTTGTGTTTGAGAGGGAAGCTGCTGTTGGCTGGTTGCTGCTCAGGACAGTGCAAGAGCCTTTAGGGTGGCTGATATTTAAGATTTCTGATTCCAACTTTGGTAAGATTGACAAAAAGATTCCTTCAGCACCAAAGCAAGGGCAGTTCAAGGATTTAATGATGTTAGGGCATTGAAGAGACCTCTGTGTTTTTAGTCATGGGAATTTTTTAAATTTATATGGTAATAATAGCATTTTTCTCTGTAGTAGTCTTAGATCTTGTTTTGTTTTTGCTCTGCAGTTACATTGTGGGTTTGTTTCGTAGTTAACATAACTGGCAGATTTCAAATGTCATACAGGAGGCGTTAGCAGACAAGCTATTAGCTGGGAAGTTGCAGACTGTGAATGCACATACATAAATAAACAGGCTGAAAGAAGAAAGATGTCAGTGGAAAAGGATGGGTGCAGTGGGTTTTAACTGTTTATGTGTGAATGCAGCTTGTACTTGGTACAGATTTCAAATTGGCAAAGCCCTTATTCCTATCATCACTATTCCTTACTATGATCATCCACCCCACAACAGAGCAGTGCAGGAAAGACTTTTACCTTTATCTTCTGAACTCACTCATAGACACTTACAGCCTATATATGTGTTGTATCCATTGGTCTGCACAATATCTGCAGCTGTGGTGGGTGCCTTATAGAATGGAACACATTCCACATTGCTCAAGTCTTGTGTGCAGAGCACCTCTGAACAGGGTAGACTGAATATAGATGACAGGACTTGGGAAAATCCATGAGCAAAATGTTATGTATTTTACCACATTAATTACTGTACCAGTCTTTTAAAGTTTGTAAGTTGTTTCAAAGCTTTCTACTGGAGGAAACCAATGTGTGTTGGGAAACAAAGATGACGTAGAGAGAATCCATTCTGCATTTCATTGGTCAGTTGTCTGTATTTCTTTAATGCTTGTCTAGGCAAGTTTGGGGTTTCTTTCATAAAAAAATTGCTCATATCTGGTATTTATTTTTTAAATTAGTGCCTGCATAATCTGCTGTGGATAGTGGACTCTGGTTTTCAGGCTAAAATATGATACAAATACCCTTGACTTAAGCAGAGACCATTATTCTCAGTACCTTATCTAGTTCCACACTGTGATGATGTCTTTGACATTTGGGATCATTTCATTGACTGCTTAGCTTCTAAGCACTTAAGAAATAATGTGCTTAAGAGCTGGCTCCTGTTTCCATTGTCTTCATTGACTGGATTTGTTGGCAATGGATCAAGCTTTTCACATGCAACATACAAGAGTGAAATAAAGACTTTAAAACCATTATTTATACTCAGTTGATGGGAATCATTCTGAGACTAAATGTTCTTGAGGGGAAGCTCAATAGATGGGGAGAATATGAGGAAAGTCAAAGAGGAATAGCTAACAAATCTGCAAACTGCCACCATATCAGGTTTGGGTATGTCTGTAATACTTAATCTGCTATGAAAACATTTAGAGACAGCCTGCAAGTTATAAATTACTGTACGAGGTGAACGTAATTAATTTTAAATGGCAATGACACTGTTTATAAGCTGTTTTCTCCCAGTGATAGCAAATTTTGGAGAGCTGTTGGATTCCTAAATTCCAGCCAACCCACACCATCCATGGTTTGCTGTGTGGGAGTTGTGGTGAGAGCAGAGGTTGGGAGTGTTGCCGTGTAGAGGATTTGGGAGTCCACATTTCCCACGCATTGGAGACTTGTCTCACATAACAATGAGTTATTGAAGAGCTTGTGTACTAGAATAACACAGGTAGTTGTAGCAGAAAAATTCTATTAAATGTTTTTCATCGAAATTTTGTTCACAAGGCAGTTGTTACTTTCATTTCCAGGCTACTGGAATCTTATTACAGAAGAAAGAATCTTAAATGAAATCTTAATTTGAAAATCCTTGGCTTATCAACCAGCAATAAGTTCAAGTCATGAGAGTTAAAATTCTAGAGATATTTTACCAGAACTGGAAACAAAAAAAATTGTGCTTTAACTTCTTTTAAATGATGCTCTAACTTCTTTTAAGTTAGCTATGCAACAGAAACAGCATTTAATGCTCAATATGTGCAAAATTTAAACCACAATAAGGTTTTATAAAGAAAAGCTTGCATTAGTGTGATACATCAGGTTCCTTGAGGGATCTGTTCTGTCTCCCAAAAGCAGGTGTTGACAAAATGGAATAAATAAATACAATTAATCAAGGTGTCTGGGTGCTACTCTTCATTTTAATTAACAGTGGTCTTTGGCATGAATAAATTTTGATTATTTACTTCAAAATCAGATCATTTGTAACTGAGCAAAATCAAAGTATCAAAGCTGATAATGTGTAAATGATTATCAGGCTTACCAGACTGAACGTTGCATGTGTATTTGTTAAATATGCATAAGCAGTTCAGATAAGTCTGCCTTAGTGAAGGTTTACTGCTTTTAAGTGTACTGATTCCTGCTTTTTAACCTGGGCAGGTGAGGGCCTTGCTGCAGGACTGCTCTGCAGAAAAAGGTGCAGATTCGTCTGCCCTGTGTCTTGCATGTTTCTCCCTTCTGAGAAGTCTGAAAGCTCAGGCTTCCCTTCTTTTAGGGAATTTCTCCAGGCTCTCAGTTCCACAGGATCTGAGGGTTTTCATGAAGGAAGTGTGTTGTGTAGCTTACCTTTTAAGGATTTTGCCTGGATGCATATCATATTGTGCATTAGGTAGTTTGCAACATTTTAGCTGCAAATGCCTCTTTGCAGCAATTACAGCTGAAAATGAATGTGGCTACCTGGACTATTCTGTAAATTCCTCAAGGGAGGTTGGATATCTTTTCCATGTGATGATTTAGTAATTCTGTACAATTCCATCTGAATTTGAAACAGTACACCTGAGAAATAATTATAGTTCTCATTATTTTGGTAATGGTTTTTTATCATGTAGCAGTCTTCCTTTTTTTCCCTTCCAGTTTATATTTACATATTTCTGTGACACTAAGTTCTGTGGTTTCCGGTTTCCTCCCTTTCTTCCTGTTTTTTTCTTTTTTTTCCTGATGTTATGGGGTAAAAACAATGACAAATTTCTGAAGTGTTTTATAGTCATTTCACCTGTTTTATTTTCCCTGCTGACATAAGAAAGCTTATCAAAGTGGTCAATGTTTCAGTTTTTTAGAATGGTTTCTTAAAATAATGAAGTTTCTGGGGCATAACCATCAGTTACTCCTCCTGTCCCATGTTTCATCAAAATTTTAGTATTTCTTATCCAGCTTCTGTGAAATAGAATTTGGAGTAGTAGAAACGTCAAGGTTACAAACATTCCTCAAGTTCTCCTCTGCTTGTCTCTGCATTTTTACCAAGGGGTCCAAATTAATGTGTGGTAGATAATTCTGGGGGGTAGGGAGTCACAAATCAATCCCTTTTCTGGGCTTGACTGACTGGGCATCCCTAATCCACAAGAGTTTGTAGGTTTCATATTCCCGTTGTTTGTGCTTGGTCATCCTCTCCAACCCCTCAGCTCCCTGTGCTGATTTCAGGATGCACCTCACTTTCTGCGTGGCTTTACCAAGCTGCCATCGCTGATGGGTTCATGAATTCTGTCATCAGTGACGAGAGGCCATCAGACAGTTACAGGTTTTGCATTCGCTGCGCTCGGCAATTCAGCCCTTTGTGTTCCTGCCTCTCACACAGGGGCTCCTTCCAAGCACTGGCTTGTATCGATTGATCTCAGCTTTCTCACCATTTGCTGCCCAATCACTTTTCCTGTTTCTTTCTTTTACTTTGGCATCTTACCTGTGTTTTGTTCTTGACCACCCTATTTGAATCGTACGCGTGTATTTCTTAGGAGCCCGTCTGTGCTGAAGGCAGATGCTACTTGGTGATGCAGAATTGATTCAGCTTAAATCAAGGAAGTGGGATTTATTTAATATTATATCTCTGATCTAAATTGCAGCATTGGCAAGCTACAGAATGTCATATTAGTCCACAGTGGGGTTAATTTTTAGATTGCTTCCTTGGTGAAATTTTACCTGGATTACGCCTGCCTTGCCTTTGCAGTCCAGGATGAAAAAAGACCAAGTCTCCCTGACTGAATCACTGCTAAGAAAAGTCATGTATTTGACCTAAAAACCTTGGCTGTATCCTGTTAAGCCAGGAAACTGATGTTTTAGTTTGTTTCCTAGGATACAGGAAGTTGTAACTGACTGTTTACAGTTTCCTAAATACCTGTGGGGTTTTATGCATACATTTCATAGTTCCTTGAATTATCCCTTGAATTATCCCTACAAGTTCATCATCCCTGGTGCTACTACAGCATTCTCTGCCTGTTCTTGTGTGTGTCAAGCACCCAGTGTTGGCAGAGATGTGAATTAGGAGTTATGCCCTGTAGTAAAGACTGTGATTTCTTTGATTAATGTGAATAGTTCAGGTTATTAACAATAAATGCAGTTACAAACTAATGCTAAAGTTGCATTAATTTGTAAATTCCTATTAAGATATGTAATACTTTACAAAGTATATACTAAGTCCCAAGGGCAAGGACCTTTGGGTAAAAGTTTTAGAGGCATTGAACACATATCGTAAAACAAATGATGTTCTGCTACATTACTAATTATACCTTGGTTACAGGTATAATGTTTTATAATAAAATCATGTACCTTGTTATTCGTGCATGCAGGTTGGAATGTACATGGATGAATTGGCTTCTAGAGATAGTCAAAGTGAATTAAAGATAAAACCCTGTGAATTTTAATAGTAATTTTGTACAAGTTCTGTACTCATTATTCTTTATGAGCTTTATGCAGTTAGGCATTTCTGCCTGTCTTTTTTCAGTCTTTCTATATGTTTATGTATTTTTAATGTCTTTTGGTTTAAATGCTTCAAATAATCTGTTTCATCATCACCTGTTACGGAAAAAGAATACGTACTTAATTGAATTTAAATTATTTTAAAAGAGTCTACAACCTATAACCATCATCTACTAAGACAGAATTTCCAACTTGTAGGTGTTGGTAGCTTTGAAGTTGACATTTCTTTTTTCTGATAAGGATTGCAACTGCAGATTCTGCACAAATGGCATATTACATGAAGTGAAAGTTTAATTACAAGGGGAAGCTTAATTGAATATTTCTGTTTGATTAATAATAAAGAAGCAGGAACATCCTGTTTGATTTTAGACAGGCCAAATAGAGGTTGTAGAAGTACTGCTGTCAGTGAATTAAATGTGCAGTGCCAAAATGTGCCTTCTTTCCCTGTTTCTCAAGGCTGAGCATGGGCTGCGGCCTCTCTGCTTTGATTTCTGCCGTGTGTGGGGTTCAGAGCAGCCAAGGCAGCCAAGGCACAGGTCACAGGGCTTTTACACAAACTCTCTCAGCTGGGTGTCAGTAGATGATCTTCACTAAGTGAATGCAGCACCACTGCTCAAAGGAGCAATGCTTTGTGTGAGAACAGGCTGAAATGGTGGAAAGGCTGAGTATTGTCCTTTCCTCACACTGCCTGGAGAATAAATGACCCAGCAATTCCAGAGTCAGTGGGCCCTGTTCACATCTTACATAAAATAATTTGAATCCAAAATGGCCACAGAGAGCTCAGTAAAATCACCCCATGAGGAAGCAGCAACAAGAAACAAGCTGATGAATAAAATTGTGATTTTTTTTTTTTTAATATATCAGAATTTCAGCTTTTAAAATTTATTTAAAATTGAAGGCACTTAAAGCGTGTCATTTTTTTCTTGTCATGATTATGGATTACTGAAACCTGCACATGTCCTTTTTGCCACAGTGACATCTCCTTGCTGGGCTTTCTAACCACTAAATTATTAACTTCAGAGAAAGCTTGATCTGCTGCCAGAGACGTGCTTTTTCTGGGCAGGCTGTTTATGGCATGTAGTTCCCAAGTGGTTATCATATCACTCAGCAAACAGTTGTTCCTGGACACACACCTTTAGTGAATATACTAGAGGATTTTTTTTTTTTTTACTGCCAAAGACACTGTACTAAATATTTGGTTGCACAGGAACTAAAACACAAAATACTGAAAATTCAAATGGGTGTTCTCTGTAAAATTATGCCTAACAGTTACTTTGGTGAGCAAGAAGCTTAAAAAGAAACTCCTAACAAAACAACTGTAACTGGAAGTTTTCAGTGTGAGGCTTTACATGTTGTGTAAGATGTGCATCTCCAGCAAGTGCTGTGTTTTACAACATCGTCATGGGATGCTGTTTCAGTAACTAAGATACCCTAATAATTAAGAAATATTCCTGAGGAACCAAACCCACCTTTAAGTGCTTTGGTTTTCCATAGAATTTTTTGTCAATAGTTATCTAACTTACTGCTTGGGGCTAGCACCTCACACAGTTACAGATGTAGATGTGGTGTGATGGGATCATATCTTATACCCAAAACAGTTCTGTATGATCTTTTTTCTTCTTTTTTTACTCAAAAAAAGCACTGTGAGGTGCAAAAAAAGGAGTGGGGTTCAATTTCTAACACTAAAAGATAGAAGGGGGACAGAAGAAAATGGTTTTGATTTTCAGGGTACTGTTGAGCTTCATAGGCAGGTGCTTGTAAATGGATACTGGTTTTCCTACAAATTCAAGAATTTCTGGAAATAATCAGATGTAGTTGAGCATTAGCACTGCTTGATATTCTGATAGATGCAACTGCCCTGATGATGATGCTTTTGAGTGTACACCATAGGAGACTCAGCCTTACTGGCATATCTGCACTATAACCCATGTATCCAACCCATACCTTTTTGCTGTAAAAAGTGAAATAGAAGCCTTGCAATTCATCTGAAATGTATGCCAGGGCTCCCAGTGCATGAGAATAGCCTGATGGAGCTGGATGTGAAGAAGGAGAAGCTTCTGAACTTTGCAGTAGGGGGTTGAATGTATATTATGGCAAATAGATCATTTTAAATTAGTGTTCAGTACATTTATGGTAGAGTGTATTTTTACTCCTGGATAAATTGCCTCTGAACACAATTCAGAAACTCAATCTTAGGCTTAGCAATGAACGTTTCAAGAAAGTAAATTAATATCTTCACAGTTAAGAAATATGGTTTATTATAGAATCACCTGCAATTGCCACTATAATTACGGCTTTGTCAGTATTTCTGTGAAAACTATTTATTAGGGATTTTGGAAAAATATTCTTTCAGAATAAGCTGTAATGGAGTGTGCAGCTTTGCAGGCAATGTCTGAGCCTGAGGTCTGTCCTGCACTTGGTGCTCTGAACAGACAAGTTTGACTTTGCTCCTGTGAAAGGTCACACACGAGTTGTTGGG
This sequence comes from Orthonyx spaldingii, assembly GCA_013397795.1. NCBI lineage: Eukaryota > Metazoa > Chordata > Aves > Passeriformes > Orthonychidae > Orthonyx > Orthonyx spaldingii. Next base: position 1,078,396 of record VZTJ01001091.1, on the reverse strand, counting down.
AGAGTCCCAGAGATGCTGACTTTTCTCTTTAAGGAGTCTTTTTTAATATCTTAAGCAGGGAATCATCTTGCCTAGGATGCCTCTGGCAGAGGTCTGTTCTTGCTGACAGCATCAGTCCCTGGAACGTGGGTCCTGCCCCTCCCTGCAGGGCTGGCAGTGCCAGGAGAGAGGGGAATTGGCCTTTCCCCATGGGCTTGGCAGTCCCGGGTGAATGGTTGGACTCAGTGATCCTGGAGGTCTTTTTCAGCCTAAGTGATTCGGTGATCCTGTCATTTCTTTGCTTTCCTTACAATAAAAGATGGCAAATCTGCAATTAGCAAACTGTTGCTGTATCCACTGGCACAGCAGAGAGATGTAATTCAGTCTAAACGTTTTCCTCGATGCTCCTGCATATAGATTACAAGGGTGGCAGTTGATGCTCTAAATTATAAAAATAAATTTAATTCAGGTTTCAAAGTTGGTTATTAGCCCAAGAGACCTATATAAGTTTGACAGGAAATTTCAATATATTAAGAGGATGCTATTTTACCACAGTAACTTTCTGCTGTAAAATGGTGACTTTAATTTTTATGTCTTCTTCAGTTGGCAATCTAGACTCTGTTTTCTGAAACAGCCTTGTGGTTCTGAAGAAGTTCTTCAGAAACTAATAGATGAGAATTGGGGTTAAAATGAGGTTAAATAAATGAGATGGAAAGCCAGACCTACTCAAAGAAACATACTGGAAGTATTGACCAAATCAAAGTTAGTGTGAGAACACTGCTGTCTCACAATACTCTTGTAATGTGAGCTAAATTAAAAGCAGGGAGAAAATTTATTAGAAATTTAAGAAAAAGCAGTGATCCTCTCTTGTTTGATCTAAAATCAGGCAAGCATATTTTAGTGAGCCAAGAGGGTTTGTCAGGATAAATACAGGTACAGATCCTGGGGTCAGAGGGTTAGGGCAGGGAGAAAGTGGTTAAAATTCTTCCACCCTTCCAACAGGGATCATTATGTGTCAGCCCAATGCAGCAGTTCTTTCATTCCAGAAATGTAACATTATAAAGACATTCACAAGTACAATTTTCCTCCTCAGCTGGTATTATCATTTGAGTGTTACCAAGAAGAGTGTTAATGAGTGATTAAAAATGGGCATAATTTAGTTTTTAAAAGTCCTACTCACTCTCTCACAATTAGCAGTGTGTGTTTATATATTAGTAGAGCTTAATCAGATCAGAAGGAAAGGATTTTAACTCAGAGCAAAGGAAATCCTAGGAATGATTTTTCAAAGCAGATGTGAAATATATTCTATATGTTTTAGGGATTACCTAAACGAGACAGGATTCATTGATGCTGTAACTCTGGCTATAGAATGAAGATGGGCAGGTTCTAGATTCTGACTGTGACTGGAAGGTTTTCTTAAAGGGTTGTTCAAAATCATAGGAAATTATGGGCTTTATGTGTCAATCGTGGAGTAATAACTGTCATTAGCATGAGGTTGGCCAGAGCTCAAAATAGATGATTATAATGGTCACTTCTGGCCTTAAAAATAGAAAAATGTAATTCTGTTCTCTGTATTCATACCTGGTACAGAAACTCTGATTTCTAAGCTCTGTTTAGTCTTCAAAAACACCAGAAACTGGATATTTTTTTCCAGTTCTGTTCTTTGCCTGTGAAGAACTGTGTTTTCTATCCCCTCAGTAGTATGTCTCGAGATCACAAATAATCAGTTTGTACAGCTTATCATTACCTCTAATCCTTAAATTACACTCACACTCTAACTAAAATCATTGCAAGTGGCTTTCATGAATACAGGAGGGCACAGCTCTGTAAAAAATTAGCTTTGCAGCTCATGAAGGAAGCACTTGGGAGGGAAAATGTGTCCTGTAAATGGCCAGGGCTACTTCCCCATTCTGTGTGTCTTGAGGAGTGTGTTTATTCTCTGGCAGTGCCAGCTAAATAAGCAGCATTAGTAGTTAATTAAGAGACCATTAAATCTGAATAAGGCTGCCATAACCTGAACTTGTAACAGGATAAATGGAAGACAGCAAATGCTGGTTGAAAATGTAACATGAACATTTCTAGGGCTAATACTTCAGAGTTTAATAGTTTGTATTCTCTTTTGTCATAGATTAAATGAAGACTGATACCACATCTGAATAGTAGCATTTTATACTCATGTTTAGGAGGGAGTGGTTTTAGTAATCCAGCCCTTACATGCAATGTGATGAGAATATATTATGAATATATCTTAATTTCTACATGCTTTAGTCATCTTCAGATTTATTCAAAATAATGAAGCAGTGCCAGAATCCCACACTGTGTGTCATAGTAACCACAGAGCAGTGTAAGAGATGTATAAAATGAACATTGAAAAAGTGGAGGACAGAATTACAAAAAACACAGCAATGTTTTTTTAAAACCTTTTAAATACAGGCAAATAATTTTTTAATACAAAATAAGTGATTTTGAAATTTTTGTTTGCTTTATACATTCTGGTAAATTTTCAGAGTAAAAGTGAATCATCTGTCATGTGTGAGAGCACAATAATTTTGTAGTAGTAGTAAAAGGAGAAAAAATTAAAGTATTTTAATGTAACATATTCTGCTGCTTTTCCCCATTCCTGCTTCAGGGAAGAGTCAGGCCATGCCTGACAATGGATTCTTAGTAAAAGTGTGTAATTCTTTTCTTACAGGCATTCATTATTACATCTGAGCTATTTCCTTTGACAGCAAAGGCAAAGAATCACCTTAGGCACTGTTATCATGGTAATGCTTTAAAACATAGAATGACATCTGTATTTTTTGCATATCCCTTTCATCTTCTGTAGGATGGGGTATATCCTGTATGACTGTGAGTACCTATGGCAATTCCACATCTTTCTCTTTGATTTCCTAAGATAATAGGAATTTGTAGAGACTGTTTTATGTAATGCTTGGTTTAGTGAGTGTGGTGTCATCAGAGATGAAGCTTCAATTTCAATTTCTCTGCGCTTGCTAATGTTTCACTCTTAGAAGATGGAACATTAAATATACATATTCCGTTTTCCTACTTTTCTCTCTCTAACTTTCTATATCATTATTGCCAGATGTGCCCAAAATACAATGGAAGATTTAAAAAGAAATTAAATCACTGCAATAAAAGTCGTCTCACCAGTTCGCAGCAGATCGTACCAGTGAAGGACTGCAGCTGTGATCAGTGTGTGCACACATGTATGTAGGGAACGCTCCTCTCTCCACTTGTCCTTCCCTTGAGAAGCGGATTCATAAGCACAATTCTTTTTTTTCCCCTGTGGAAAAAGAATGGATGAGTTTCTCACTGCAGCCCAGGCAAATTTGGGATCTCCTTTGTGAGGCCCAGAGCCACGGGCTCGCTCGCAGACGTGTGCAGGCTTTGAACAGGGACTGAGGTGACCCAAGGAACCAGAGCTGCTGCTGGTGCTTTGAGAAGTCTCTCACTGCTGTGCCACAGGCTGTTCTCCTCCTCTGCTGCAGCAAGAGTTTCCTTGGTTTGTTCTCAGAATTGGCAGAACTGCTTTTCTTCAATAATGAGGAAAAGCAGATTCCTTGTGCTTTGCTGGCAGGCCCCTGTACTGAAAAAAAGGTCAATGAAAATACCAATGGCTCAAGGTCTGCCAGTCCTGAGCATGGAAAGCAGTGTTTCAAAAGGTACCAGCAAACTGCAGCTGCAGGCAAATATTCTATAAAGTGGCTTCTACACCTCTGTAAAATATTTACATATGTTTGAAATGAGGTTGTTCCTCATAATGAAGAATAAGTAGCCAACATACCTGCTTGGCTCTACTTTAAATTTTAAGTTTGGAAGCTTTTTAAATTTGAAATCAGATGCAGATTTTTTCTTGTCTCAGTGTAAAATAAAAAAAAAACAAACAAATATGGGCAAATCCATAGACTTTATCCTGTTATTAGATTATTTTCTCCACTTTTCATTCAGCTCTTTCTACAGGATTCACACTTTGAGTGGATTTAATTTTGGAAAGTTATCAACTTTATTGCATAACTGTGGGATATGCTTCTCTAAATGTCAGGTATTATCAGAGCACAGCACATTTAGAAGAACTCAGACTGTGTAACCCCAAGGTTATATGTATTTAAATCTGACTTCATTACACTTTATACAAGACAGAATATCTCTATCCGAAAAGGTCTGTGAGGGGTTTTTTTTCCTTCCATTACTTGCCACACTTCAAAATCAGTAGGAAAAAACCTTCAAAATTAGAGCTGTGAGGGTCAGAGCTGCACAAAGCATTGACATATTAAGGTTGCATGTATTTGATTAACAGTGAGACACAACACTGCATTATTCATCATGGCAAAAAGTACCTCTTCAACAACAAACTAATTTCTGCTCCGGGAGGGACTGTCAAAGGATTTAGTCGAGCTCAGTGGGCAGGGAGAGAGTGTTTGCTGGAGGAGGGGAGAAAACCTCCCTCCCTGTGATGCCTTAGGATTTTTAGCTTCTATTTTTCATGTAACTCTGGAGTTACTGTTCTCACATTTTAGACAAAACAATTTCTCTCCAGGCCTGAAACTCAAGGACACCTCACTGTCTTAGGCCCAAAAACCATAAACAGCAGAGAAATTGGGGGGGCAAGCTTGGGATGGATGACTTCTTTACCTGAGGTTATAACTGGAGGTCTAACCCCAATATGCAAATGGATTAAAAATTATAAAGCATGAAAAACCCGCGAGCTGTTGTCCATTTTTGGTGCAGCCTTGGGTGGGCTCTGACTGCCCAAATGTACTGAGAAAGCCTTTGAATAAATATCTGCTTTTTATTCTCTTAATTTTGTCTAAACTCTGTTCTAGGTAAGCCCGGAAAAGGCATCACCTGCACACCCAGCTGGAGAGAATGGCCCCAGGGTTGTTCCTTCTGGAAGTTTGGAAGGGCAGCAGTGGCTGCTGGGGCATGGCACGGGTGGGTGCAGTGGGTGCTGGTCTGAGGGTGCTCAGCAGAGCCCGAGTTCAGCTGTTGGGGGTATCAGATGCATTTTATGTCTGATAGCACAGCAATTTAGCACCTGTTTCAAAGCTGCAATTTTTTTTTTTTTCTTTTCTGTGTGTGAAGAATTTTAATGCTAAAAGGACACCTCTAGGAGCAGTCAATAATTGAGTTTCTACCAGTCATTCTTTTTCCCCCAGGGCTGTAATATTGGGTTGCAGTGCCTATGATCCACTTTACAAACCTGAGTTCTTTTTACATCTGGCTGTTAAAAATGATTCTGAGAAAGGCATCCTGCATTCACATAGGATGCCATTTGAAATTAATAAAAAAATTGACCTCATGGTGCAGTTAACTTTGCTAATGTCCATATGAATCTTGATGTGCAGAACATGATGCACAGGTGCTTAGCTGAGCCACAGAACATGCAGCAGAGTTGCTTTAAGCTGCATGAGTGGTCTGTAGTTGTAGAGCAATAGCTGATTCTTACTCCTCCTTGTTCTTTTTTTCTATATATATATATTTAATTTTTTTTTGAGCAACAGCTAGAAATCAGACTGTTGCCTGTTTTCATATATCACCTCCATTGTTTGTTCTTGCATGGGCCTTCCTGAAAGTCCGGAGAAAATGTATGACCCAAAAAAATAAACAGATGCCTTGTGCTGAGCTTCGTACAGTAACGGGAGCAAGCAGAGAAAATCAGTCAAATACCAGAGCCAGGAGTGTGAAAGCTGAGCAGCAATTGCACTGCAGAGGGCAGGGTGATCAGGAGGGCACCTCACTTCCCCTCCTGCCACTGTGGCCATCCCTCCCACAGCAGTCACTGGAAGTATGAGAAAGGAAAAACAAGAAAGGAGTTGCTGTTCCTTTGGGTTTTCTGTCAATGTGTAGTTATGACATGGCTGGGATGCAGAACCACGCACCTGGGATGTCCCCCTGGGGTGACTGAGTGAAGGTAAAGAGTCCTTAGAAAGTGCTTCAACAAAAAGGAACAGAAAAATGAGGGGAAATTCAATCTGTGTCTTGGCGAGAGAAGGAACTGCTTACAGCAGTGAAGGTTAAAGTGTTGTCTCTTCTGCCCCAGGATTCAAAAGCAAGGTTAGCTGTGACCTGGTTAACCTAACAAATGCTTAGATTCAGATAGGGAAAGGAAAGATTAGAATTGCCCTCCTGGCCCTGATAAAAATTGCTGTAGGGAAGTCCCTGACGTAAAGTAATTGTGACGATTTTCAATCTCTGAAGACATATGACAGATAGACAAGATCTGTAAAACTGAAAAGGACAGAGTGGTTTTTCCCCAAAAGAGTGCAAAAATGAGATTCTGAGGAATGTTGGTGGAGAAATGAAGATGGATTTTTTTAAGAGAGGAGTTAAACTGCTTGAAAATACCTAGAACTTAACAAGGAGTAATTGCCAAGATCCATCTGTAACGTTCAAATCATAACAAATCAGTTTAATTTCTTTGCAATTGTATAAAAAGCCTGGTGAGGAGACAAAGAGTGAGTGGCCATGGTGCTATCACCAGGAAGATGAGGAAATATGGTCTAAATGGGACCACCATAATTAAAAGCAGATTGCAGTTTTGTGCTTGGAATGATGGCTGGCAAAAAAAATGGTTCACTGTCAAAAAAGATGGATTTATATCTCATAGGGCTCTGGCCAGAGACCAGTAATATTCAGCATTTTGATAATTTGGATAATAGAACAGGGAATACATTTATTTAAATTACCAGATAGTATCAAAGGGGGTTACCAGCAGCCTCAGGAACAAATTTAGCACTGAAAGCTATATGAAAAAATTGGAAAAGTGATTGGTAGATGCAGCTTTTAATTCAATAGATGCAATTGCAAACTCTTACACTTACTAGGGAATAAATCTAGTAAACAAATACATAATAGGCAGTGTATTATAGTCAGTAGTATTGTGTAAAAACATATGGGGATATGGGTCAGGGAACAAACTGAACACAAAAGTAATGTCCTACTCTTTAGGGGGAAAAAAAACGAAGTATCACACTTCAGGGTTGAAGCACGTGTTTTCTGTAGGACATGTGAAGTCTCGAAAATATTATCTAGGTCAAGAAAGAACTGGGTGTCCTTAGCTCAGCAAGGGAAGGCTGGGGATACAAGTCTTCAAATATGTGAGATGATGAACATTTTTTTTTTTAATATGATTTTATGGTAGGAGATTAGGATTAGATAGATTAATTTGTAGCCAAAGAGATTTTGGTTAGAATGGAGAGAAACATTTCTAAATCATAAAATAGTTGAAAGACAAAGCAAGTTTTTAAGAAAGTTTGTAGAGTTTCCACATTTGGATGTTTTTGTAACCTGATTAAACCAATATCTTCTGTGTGCTTCAGTGGCAGCTCGTTCTGTCTTGAGGTGAGACTAGGGCTGGTTCTCAGTCAGATTTTTCTCCCATTTTTCCATCAGGCATTGATGTTTTGGATACTAAATCTCACACTGCTTAGTATTGCAGTCCCTACTCAGTCTGCTCCAGTGCAGGGGATAATCCAATAACAGAGAAAGTCTATTTACGCACATCTTTGAGACTTAACAAATTCCCTTTTCCTATTGATTGCAAAACCTGTTTAGGTTGCATTAAGTATGACCAGAATGTTGATAAGCTCTTCTACATTACCAGGCAGGGTGGAAAAATTCCTCTTTCTTTATTACACTGAGCTCTCTTCTTGCATTAGCATGTTAAAGAAATACATATTAAGCCAAATCTGATACAGTGTGGAAGAAAACAACATGATTGGTAAAATCAGGTGAATAGGAGGACTAAAGACATTGCCCAAAGAAATGATTCAGAAGATCATGAAGTAAGCACTGTTTGCCTTCAGATATAAGTGGAAAACTTAATTTAAAGCTAATATTCTGTACTGAAAGTTATTAAATGTACTGGTGTCTGTCATACTGAGGAGTAACATACATAATTTGATATATTGATAGAATATAGAATTATTCTATACTATTCTACTTGGTTTTAGCTGGCTCTAATTTTTTATTACTCAAAAATATTTAAAATGAAGTTGCACATGAGAAGTCCACTCAAGAATGTCAAATTTCAGGCATTTCTCTTTTTTTCCTTTTTTTTTTTCAAAAAAGGGTGTTTTGACAGTGCGCACACAGATTAGTACTCAGAATTAACTGCATGCTCATGTAATTAGAATTGGAATAATTTGTCAACGTTAGAAAGTTAAAGTTGACTTGTAACTTACTGCTAGGAAACTGTGCATGGAGCAGTCTACTCCCAAACCACTTTTTTGCCTACAGTGTATTTATGGAATATAATCCACCTCTTTGCTGTGTGATAAATACCTTCCAGAAGATTGTTAAAGAATTAAATGTGTTATTATCAGCATGGAACAGAACAGATAACCTTGCTGGATACAGCCTTGCTGTGCAAAGCATTGCAGTGTCTTTATCTCCTCTTAGTGTTGCAGAGCTGCAGTCACCAGCTGGGTAATTGCTCAAGAAGTTCTGTGAATTTTAGTGTTACGTGCTACAGCTGATGATGGTCCAGTGGAGATTCATTCAGCCAGCAGCCATGCCAGAAATGCAAATGGAGCTTTAAAAGGGCTTGGGAATAATGGAAAATGCAAGTTCTTCTGGATGGAAGGAGAGATGGGATCCCAGGTTTGAGTCCAGTTAGATCAGCTCCACCAGATCCATGCATATGTAAAGAGAGCAGTCTTCTGTGGGAAGCTCCATCAGTTAATAATGGGAATGGATGATGAGAGAGTTGAAATTTCTTCGACCAAACCAGATGATTAGCTGCCTGATTAACTTTACTTCTGAAGTACTGATAGAGAAGTGTCTGCTAAGAGAAAGAGCTCAGTAGCATTTAGTTACATATGCCTTAGCTGTCAGGTACCACTGAGCTAATTGGAACAAAAAGAAATAAAGGTATGAGAAAAAAGAAGTGATATCTAATAAGTTCTTAATAGACCCTTATAAATTCCTAACCCACTAAATGAATATGCAATTAATCATGTGACTTGCACCCACCTATAAACCAGTAGCGGCCTACAGAGGTCCGGATGTGCCCTGTATATCCTTGGCAGTGCGTTGCTCTTACTGATGATCATTGTTAATTCTGAAAAAGAGATGAGAATGATCAGCTTTTTAACAAGTGCTGACTCTTAGGGTCAGGTTTAGTGTCATTCCCAAAGCATTTGCCTGTAACCCAGATATGTCTGTGTTCGTTTAATGTTAGCTGGAATGGGAGTGGTGCGTAGTTAAGGTCACTGCAGACTCCTATGAAACATTAATTTATTTAATGGAAACCTTCAGTGTGCGTGTGAAACAAATGCCTGACATGGCTCTTTGTGTTTGTGATGATATCTGTGTCCTGTACCACTGAGTACCATGAATTTTTTTTTACTGGATTCAGTAAGAGAAGATGCAGACCTTGAGGAAGTGTTACCAGTTACACCACTCAGTGTTGGGCACAGAAGCAATTGTAGACTGCACCTGCACGCTGTGAGAGGGCGGATTTGCTCTGAATCCCGTCCCTCCTCAACATCTACACAGCTTTGCTGCTTGCATAATCTAACACAGGGTTCTTATCCTTCAAAGAATCCTGGATCAACATACATGTTTCTGTGTATTTTTTTTTAATCTCAGCTTCCTTACTGAATTTATAGTTCTTACAAGTAAAATTTAATTAAAGGGTGTTGAGTAAGAGTCGTTCAAACTACAGCACCATTATTAGTAACAGAAATTCTGTAATGATTTTGCTAAATTGATGATAAATTTCTGTAAGTGAAGAGAAGCTTTCAGGGAACTTGATGGTCAGTATACAGATCACAGGGCTGTTCTCCCTCTTGAAAATGTGACCTTTTGTGCATCTCTTATGACAAATAAACCACATTTAAAAACAAAAAACAAAAAAATCCCAGAAACAAAACAAAATCCAAGAAACCCGAAAGACAAAAATATTTTAAAAGAGGATTTAGATGTTCAAAATAGACGTAGTGCAGTAGTGGTTAGAAAACATTACAGCAACTGAGAACTGGCGAGTGGATTGTAATCAAATAGCCACTGCTTTGTTAAAAATCTAAGCAGCTCAATTTGACTCAAGTCATTATTTTTAAAAGGACACAAATGTGAATTTTACTAGGTGGTTCCGTGTATTAAAGGTGATTAAACAATTTTATAACCCCCACTACTTAAATTAAAAAAAGAATTGGTCTGTTTTTACTCATTATGTACATAATCACTTTAGGTTTAATCATTTTACTCTGCACACTGAATTACAAAGAAGATGAATTAAATATCAAATAAGTGGTTATATTATGGAATTTGCTTCACTTGAGTATGTGAGAGGAATATAAACATTTTATGTCAGGTATTTGTTGTAAAAGCCCTTGAATTTCGTTGTTTTGATTGGAATGGGCTTTAATGCATGTGGAAGGGGTAATGATAACAATTTCTGTGGTCTTATGTGTCACATAAGACCTAAAGATGCAGCACCAGACATGGTCTTTAAGAATCATGCTGGAGGCGTGCATCTCATTGGCTGATTGGTATCTCATCGACTTCATCCGACACCTAAATGCATCCATCTTTAGCAAGTTTAGGATTCTATTCCCCACCTATGTTTTATGCAGAGAAAGCACTAAAATTATGTCAAAAGTAGTAGTTAATTATTTTTAAAATAGAGCAAATGTTTTGTAAGAATATTCTACGAAGGAGAGGGAAGAACATAGATTTTTAAAAAAAAAAAAATGGAAAGAACCTCCTCCCCCCCCACCCCCCCAACCACCTCCACTCTATGAGTCACTTCCCCCAACAAAATAGAGAAATAAGGCAGTGAAGTATCAAACTAGCTCCTTCATCACTGGAATCTGAAATTGCTGATTCTCATTAAAGCGGGGACAAGCCTGTGCCTTTCTATTAATATAAAATTACTTAGCCTGAAGGAAAAGAGTCAGCCTGACCCAGGTCATGGCTTCAAAATGCTACGGCAGAGTTTCCATGCACTTGACCACCACTGTACAGCATAACTGAACCTGCCATGCAGGTGGATATCAATGGGGATGGTTGGCCCTGTTTGACTCTTAAGAAGTGATGCATAATCCCCTGGCTGAAAACTTTATCCCAGAGCAAATGTCCAGACAAAAACAGGCTGTGTGTTTTTCAAATATTTCAACTGTCCTGTCTCATAATCCTTTTCTCATAACCCACTGCGTTATGCATGAGGAAACTGCCCCACCTTTTCCACATAAGACGCATTGGCCCCATTCCTGGCTCCTTGACCAAAATGTTGCCTGACTGCCTCTCCTCTGACTAGGCCAACAGGAGAGTCAGGACAGCAGATAAATCTGCTGGCGTTGGCATCTCTCAGCAGTGCTGAAATGAGCGTTGGATAAGTGAATTCCTGTAAATGAGAGTTAGCAGTTACTTTGGTACAGATAGAATGAAAGAAAGATCTTTTAAAATACATACATAGAGTTGAAATACCTTGAAATAGGTGGCAAAGACTAGACCTTTATGTAACTGTCCCAGAGAAATGTTTTAAGCTGTCTTTGTTGCTCATCACTCTTTAAATCAAGCTTCCATCTCGGGCTATGAGGAACACTGGTAGTGTGACAGACCTAACAGATCAAATGGTTGAGTCCACTTTTTAGAAAAATATTAAGATGTGCCCCTTTATATCCAATTTTTGTGTTCTTTTTAAGTAAGGACAAGTCTTTTTGGGTATTTGAGCATGAAAGGTTTAGCCTGGGGTCTTAGGCAATAAATTAATGTTCCAGTGAAGGCAGTCAACCACCTGCACAAATTTAGCCTTTATAATTCTATTTATTGTCTGCAAATATAGCACCAGATTAGATGTTTCCTGGAGAGATGAGTTTGGTGTGAGGTATTCATCACTTTGTTACAGCTTCTTTGAGATCACCGTGAAGTACTCCCTTGTACTAAATGAATAGCTCTCTTATCATGACCTTTTAATCACTTCATCATGAAGAGGTCTTTTGCTTGCTACAGGAGTCTACTTCATGATACCACCATCAAAGGGACTGTAATATCATAAAACGGCCACAACAGAGACCAGTACAGAAATATGGTACAATGCAAGAAAATTAGTGAAGGTAGACCTAGTTGGCTGCAAGCAGCATCATGGCTTGCTAATGGGAAGTGCTGGAGAGGATAACTGGCTGTGAGCTCAATTGTTGGGAACTGCCCCTGGAGGGGATATTTTGCTCTGTTTTGTAACAAGGTAGTGGAACAGAAGGGGAACAGTGTAAGCCTGTTAGCAGGGCCAGCAGCACCAAAGAAATCATGGACATGTGGGAGATGAATAGGGCATGACCAAAAAGGAAGTTTAAAGATGAAATTTAGCTGAACTTACTCCTATGGAAAAGATTTTCTTTTCATGCTGTCTTTAAAACACGAAGATACTGCAGCTCACATTGCAGTACAGAACTGATGGAAGAAGGGGAGAAATCTAAATTGCGGTGTTCAAATTATTTGAAGAGTTTAAACGGGGTTTCTAGAGAATGTCTTGGAGGGATGGAGTCCTGGCTGTGTTGGTTGCCTGGAATCATAAAGGCTTGATTGCAGTACAAGAGAGTTTTAAATGCATAGATTTCAAAAGCAGTTGCAAAAACTGTTCATAGCTCAACCTACAGGCAGATAAATACTCAGAGTAAAGAAAAGCAAACAGTCTTTTTCTCATGAAAACTCTGTAAAAGGCTAAATAAGGAATTTAATGCTATTAAAAAATACTCCCAGTAGTATACAAAGATTTCCTGGACTCTCCAACACCCAGAGTTACCATTAAAGGTGTCTTGATGTCACTGTGGGAGACTAGCAGGAAGAGAAGATGACTTATCACGAGAAACACCCACTGCATTCCTGCTTTTCCATGTGCCTTATCCACACTAAGCAATTAATGATGGTGGTAACCAAGGCAATGAAAGGCAGGTAGTTCATGTATTCAGGTACTGAACTGTCAGATTCCTTAGAAAACTGTTTTTCATTCATGTCTTCGATCCTCCAACAGAGAAAGGCTCTAGGTGCCAGTCTGTTCTGCCTGGATTCATCCATCAGTTCCCTGAGCCTGTGTGTTCCAGCCACCATGCCCACACACTACAGCTCTGCTTACTGCTTTCCTTCCCTGGTGCCTGCTCTCCCTTGATCTGATCCTCTTCATTGTTCTGGATTTGTTCTTTCTTTTTATTGTTTCTCTTTTTTCCCATCCTGATATTTTTAGCCCTGTCTTTTTGTCTTCCTTCTTTCATCTTGCATGCCTGCTGGTTTAGCCATCTGCTTTCCCTCAGCCCAGTTTTCTTTTCCATTTTCCCTTTGCATTTCTTCAGACCCACAGGCCATTTATCTCATTGCTTCTCCTTTCTCCAGCTCCACAGGGTCATTTCATCTCCTCATGCAGTTTGTAAGCAAATAGCAGACGAGCATCCGGTATCTGCTTGCTAACTGTGGCCTGAGCGAGCCAGATTGTCTGGAGAAGAAAGAGATACTGAGACTATAGTCTTTGCTTCAAAATTGACTCATCACATGCTTTGATTTCCTTTTGTATCCTCATCATTCCAGGGCACCCTCACTTCTATTTAGTTTTGTGCTCAGAATGAGGACATTTCATTTATATGGAATGTTAATTTATAAAGTGTTTTCTCAATACTTTTTATTTACTTTTTTTTTTTTTTTGGCATCATATTTCACATGAATCAGTTTATGCATATTTTTGTAAATATCACAACGTGTAGTAGTGTGTCTCTTCACTACAAGGTGGTGTTTTTTCTGCATTTGGCAATTTTCTCTTCAGCAATCTGTTTGAATAAATACAATATGTGACTCACTGTGGTAAAACTGAAAATAAAACCAGTCCTGACTTGATTCTTTCTTCCACAATATCTCAAAGAGCAATTAAACCATCCCAGAACACTCTGAGGAGACTTGATGCAGCCTTGCCTTTAAGAATCAGTGTTTTAAAACATACTTGGTTTTCAGTTAACAATTTTCAATGTGTGGCGACACTCAATCCAAATTCCCTATAGAAGATGCCTCTTGTATGGGATATGGGTAATCCATAGGATCCTGTAAAGAGATCAGACTATCTAAAGTATCAGGCATATTAAAGTACTTAAATGCATATTTTTCTAAGACAGATTTGGATTCTCAGCTGCACTGGCCAGAGGCAAGCACCCTCACCAGTCTCATACTTCCATGGAGATAAAGTTCTGGTTGTGTTGTCAGACTTGATGTCTTTTGTCTCCCCTTACGCTTGTCCAGATCAAATACACATGCACACTGTAAAGGTGCCTGCAAATCACTTCAGGAGAAGAGAAGTTTCTGTAAATCCCCAAATACTCATGAAGTCCAAATTTTGATCACACTGAATATGAGTGTGAGCATATGCTTGAAAAAGATGTGCATGTACCTGTGTATCAATACAAAAAAAACAAAAAAATGCACATATTATGCTTGAGGCTTGAGATTTACCAACTTCACTGTCATGTAACAATGATTTCAGTGAAGTCATTCCTGTTTTTTAATGCTGCAGGTGAATAAGCCAGAAAAAAAGACGTATACATTTTTGTCATAAGTCATCTCATACAAGACTCAAGAAACATATTTTATGTGCTAGTGTAACTAATAGAATTTCAAATGACAGTGATATGTGAGGCTTTCAGAAGTAGCAATGCAGAACATTCTGTCTTGAATAATTCACTCATCTGAAGTTGTTATATATTCAAAACCGATTGAGTTGCATATCCAAATGATGGTCTGTCTGCTGTTGGTGTAGGAGAAGAAAGAGAAGTTTTTGCATTTATTCTGAACTGTGGTTTGTATCACATTACTCTTCGTTATATGAACTGAGTTTAATTGATTGTGATTTAATTTACATTCTGCAATGGATGTCTTTTTCTTGAGATAATTAATCTTATTGAAAAATTATATGTGAACAGTTGAGGCTCCAACAGATTTTCTAGAGGTGCCTTTTTGTTTAGGCTTCCTTGACAGCCCTTTTTCTTACAGATAAATTATGTGTCTTGAAATGTCTCGCCTTTATATTTATTTTGGTTTGGCAGCATGTAGTTGTTATGGCTGGCAATATTTCATACCCCAAAGTATTAATGCTAACCATAAATTACTACCAATGATATGCAGTGGTTCTTATCGATCATGAGAAATAATCAATGTTGATTGAAACAAATAAATATGATGTTTTGAAAGTTATAACCTTGTCACATAACTTCAGTGCTCAAATGCATCAAGCTCTATCTTAAATTAACTCTGCAATTATATACAGAGTTTTCAGAAACAAGATATTCTGCCCATAAGGGCCAAAGTTGTGCAAGACTATACAGAGATTTAGACATCAATAATGGCAAAATTTACCTCTTTTTTTT
>VZTJ01001091.1:1021981-1063044 GCA_013397795.1 Orthonyx spaldingii | reverse complement strand
TTTTTTTTTTTTTTTTTGCTTCCGGAATTGAGTAGAAATAGGATTTACAGATGGGTGGCAATTCATCGTCTCATCATTATAGACTCTTCAGTTGATTGTTCCTAAGAGTTTACTCTGAAACCAGTTGAAGAACACATCATATTATTTAAAATGAGAAATCCCATAAACTTTGTTTCAGGTGTAGGAGGTCAGACAAAATAACCATGTCAGTTCTTTCTTCCTAGCTACATGAACTCTGAGTTAATGTATCATTAGCCACGGTTTAAAATTAAGGTAAACTAAACAGATTTACTGGATAGTGTTGAAAATTCACCGTTTGTGGAGTTAAATTCTGTGCCTCTCTCTACCCCACGTATAATCAATATGAAATCTAACACCAGAAAAATACCAGTTAAGCACTACAACTCCAAGAGTAAAAGGTGCCACTTCACTGGTGCTCAGTGTGAAGCATTTCTGGTGTGCATCCCAAAGTGAGTTGAGCTTTGGTATCAATACACGGTCTGAGGTATCACTGTGTTGGTTGCCATGGCATGAAATTGGCAGAATTCCAGTCTTTAACCAATATTATTTTCATGAGTATGCAGAGGCCATCACTTTTTTGTGTAGTGTGTGGGTTTTCAAACTCTTCACTAATAGCAGAGGTGTTATCCAGTGGTTTCATGTCCCTCTGTGGTGGCTCAGAATTCAATGAGCAGAGCACTTCCCTTTTTACACACCCATGGAACCAATTACGTGAAACCCAACCATGGCCATGCCATATTTAGCTGTCTAATCCCATTTTGAAGCAGTTCCTATGCTGGAGAACACATGGAGTCGGACTGGACAGACCAAGGGGGAACATTTGAGGTGAATGATAACGGAGTTTTAGAGTTGGATTTCACCATAATGTTATTGATACTATTAACATTATTAATTTATTTAGCACATAAATTGCAAAATGGGTGGAAGTTTCATCCAGCAGCTGTGCTTTGCCTTTGGCAGTAGCCATGCTGCTCCTAATTTAATCTTATTAACGCCCTCACAAGTTTTGCTAACGGGGTGCTGAACATCTTGCAATACAAAGATAAGAAAGGAATATATCTTTTTTATTGTTTTGTGATCAGCACATTAGATACTGATTCCATTCTCTTTGCACTGCAGTCCCAGCAAGGTCACGTGTCTTAAAGCTCATAAAAAGGCAATGAGGAATAGGAGTTGGCTGTGTGAATGTTAATCTGGTTTTTTGGAGAGCAAGGAGTTGCTGCTGGAATCCTGATGGCATAAAGCAGAAACTGGCCCCCTCCTACTGTAACTCATTTGCTTTCAGCAGACTTTCCACAAAAGAGGAAGTTGGACCACAAATAATCTGGTGTTCTCCAAATGTGTAGCAGAATAAGGAGTTCATACATGATATTAAAGACTTGCTCAAAGCCTTTCCTCATTTTCATTGCCAGAAATCTGAATTACAGATTTTCAGGATACTCTGAGCAAATTGGATAGTAAAATATCACTAACTAGAGAAGAAATAATTTCAATAATTATTTGCATAATTTATATAACTAATATACATAGACTTTGTATAATTTAGTATCATTTGCATGGACTGGTTTTTGCATGGGGTGTGAACTTGAATATACGTTAACTTACTAAAAATATATAATAGAGTTATTTTTTTCTGGCCACAAGCACGCTGTATTTATATCAGTAATCCCTTCAGAAAGTCTCCATAACCATCCCGTGCTTCTGTATTTCATGATGTTCCCCTCATATTCTCTCCACTCTGCATCAGGTCCTTCCTTATTATTTGTAGTTCCTGGCATGTTCTGCAGGTTCCATTTTTCTTCCAAGATACTTTTATCCTAAAAGCAAAATAGGAAGCAATAGATATTTGAATTTCTTTTTCTAAACTGTATTTTTGAGCCTTTAGTGAAAGTTTCTTAAAGATTTGGATTTTTGAATGAGGTTCTCTGTGTCATTGTTTGTGAGTACTTCCTTGCGTGAATGGCAGATGAATGGTTGGCTACTTTTTGCTTGACCTTCTAATCACTTTACCATGGCAAAGGCTTTTGGTTCAGTTTTCAGCACAAGTAGATTTTTCAGTAATTCTTCAAATGCTTAATTCGGCTGTAGAAAAGAGGATAAAGGCGGAATCCTACTCGTGTTGCTGTTTTTCACACTGTGCATGACAGCCAGGAGCTCCTGTGGCTGGCACCCACCGAGGCAGTCTGGAAACATGCCACAGCATTTTACTAAGCTATTATGAAAGATCTTCAAAAGTGAGAAGGGCCACGGATGAACGGAGAAATGAGTGTCCTTGGCAAGATGTGTTCCTGTTTACTTCCCTGCTTCACTGTGTCCTGTCCCTTGATTTCTGGGTTCACATGCATTTTGTGATAGGTACTGTAATGCAGGTTATTAATTAGGAAGGATCACTATTAGGTAGTCTTTTTTTTTTTTTTTTTTTTTTTTTTTTTTTCTTCAGCTGGGCTTAGGAATGTTTGTTTCTCCCTAACTTTGTTGTGATAGAAGTGGTGGCCTGAAGAGATAAATGAGACAAGATTTGTGGGAAGAGGTAATATCTTTTATTAGGTCAACTGATGTAGCTGGAAAAAATAAAAAAGCTATCAGGCACAGAAAACCTTTTCCAGGTCGGGTTCTCTCGTAGCTTTGAACTGCCTAATAATTGACTTGTGCCTGTGAACTAATAAAAGCAGTTTTTTGATCTTTCTCTTTTTATGAGTAATACTGTTTGGGAGGCACCCATATATTGCAGCAGTTAAAATTTTACACAGCTAAGGTTGATTATTCTGCTTTCAATTCTTATTAAGTTCCTTAACTCGTAGAACAAAAATATAATAATTTTTCATTCAGACTAGTAGTCTCTTAAAACCCTAGATTTTGGTTTTCTTGTGATCAGAAGTGTAAATTAACCCATAAAGATCTGATACCTCTCTGATGAATCAGAGAGATCTGCATGGTTTTGAACCTTATCTGAGAAACTGCCTCTCTTTCCAAGTCAGGGTATGTGTTTGGAGATAGGTGAGATGGGAATGATGGCAAATACTGCAATTTCAGTTACTTAATTAATCTCTGCTGCTTTTTTTTTTTTTTTTAAACTGATGGGAAGAGCATGGCTTTTAAATAGTATCTTTGTTATTTGCTATCCACAATATAAATAGATGGATATCTATGTTGTGTGCAAGACATGGACTCCATTTGGCTGTTAAGCTTTGGAATAACTGAAAGTATTACTGCTGGTGCTGAAATTTCCAGTATATCTCATATACTTTTACTTTCTATTATTCTTGCTCAGACTGAGTGCTTTTATGCCCTGTGAGATGTCTTATTGGAACCTGAAGGGGGAATTTAGAGTCTGGCAGCACTGAGAACTGCAGAGATGAGTTCAGATTACAGGTGTTTGCTTGGGTAAAAACAAAATACAGGACAGTCACTCTACTACCTTGCAAAAAGCTGTGTTGGCAAGAAGGCATCATTATTGCTCTAAATAAATGAAAGGGTGTAATTGGTTTATAATACAGGAAATGGATAAAGGATGCATCAAGGTGTTTGGCATGCCCAAGCTTTTTGGGATTTTAGTGCTGTGAGGTTCTAATGTCATCAGCTCTCCTCCATTTCCCTGGAGCTGAGAGTTCTCATCACACTGTAAAAATACTGCTACTGAGGTTTTCTTGGCAGCTTTTTAGCAAAACCACTATTCTGCTGAGAAATGGTTTCCAAATTACCCAAGGACAGTGAACTGGATATTTTCTGGAATGTATTGCAGAATTAGTGGCGTGTTTGGCTGAGTGTATGAGGCACTGCTTTCCTGCATTTTGTTGGGCTGCACATTGAGTTCCATGGCAGCATTTCATTTTTAGAAACCATAGAAAGAAAAAATAATTCCCTGAAAGGTAGAGAATAAATGACACATGAAACTGAAAACTGTGTTGTTGAAAGAATCACACCTTCATCTAACTGTGTCATCCAAAAGTTCAGATCATGATTGATAAGTGTGTTTTTTATTGTTGCCCGTTAGCTGAGTAATAGATTGTTATTTCAATAAGTTTTGACTGGAGCAATTTGTCTTGAAATACTTTTGTCACCTTTTTCTTTTAGGTCCTTTGTAACAGAGTTCTGTAATTTCATTTTTTTCATACACAAATGCAGCTAACTTTTTCAGTGTTGAGCAGCACCAGATGAAAGCTTGTCATCACTTTATAAACTGATAAAAGCCTGAATTCAGAAGAAATATTTAATATGCAATGGTTGTTGCCTACTGCATTCTGTGGCAAAAGAAAAATTAAATAAATTATACTGAGGGGGAGGTGTACTGTCTGTCTGATCTAAAAAGCCATTTTCACACTTCTTAACATTGCAGGGAATGTTTTCCAGCTTATCATAATAGGAACAGGCAAGTTATTTACTTGCCAGAAAGGCCTGAACCCTAACAATCACACATGCCACTTGTGAAGTTAAGGCTCCTCACAGTACCCAACCTTAACATGTATAATTATTTTAATAAATTATTCCAGGCCATTTTCCTCTTTTTGTTTTCCTCAGCTGATATGATACTGCAGAAATTGCTGTAATGAGTTTAATATTTTAAAAGGCTTTGCTCTCCTACATTGCTTCTCTTCTTAGAGATGTTTTGTGTGCCCATATTCATTAATTGATTCTCTCTGTACTTAGAAGATGAGTATTTTTCACTACAACCTTTCTCCCTTTTCCTCAGTTTCATGTCTCTTTTTTTAGTCAATTGGAGCAATTCAATGTCCGTGTTTAAATATTTGTCTTAGCTCAGTCTTTCAATTGCATGGAGCTAGAAGGCATGGAGTACAAGAAATGTTTGAAAATATATTGGAATAGGAACGATAGCACTTTGGGTTTGACTGTGGCACACAGTAGCTGTAAATACACTGTGAGAGGGGTCAGTGCTGCCCAAGCTTAGTCTGTTTATTTGCATAAATTTTTAGGGTTTTTCTGCTTAGTGCACATCCTACAAACCAGGAGTTGTAGGGCATAATTCCCCGAGCTTCTTCCACAGAGCACACAACTGGTGGCCGTGTGGGAGGTTGGATCCTGGTGTTTTGAGGGTTGCTGATGCTCCTCCCTGTGTTGTGTGATGATGTTAGGGAAGAGGTCCCAGCCACTGACTCTGCTCTGTGCAGGAGGAAGCCAAGCAGGTTAAGTCTTTATACAAAACTACAAGAGCTTCCTAAGCACTTACTCTAAGAGCCAGACTTGAAAAAGAAAGATTTTCTACATCCTTTGTTATTGATTTCATTTCAATAAGGGTTGTGTTTCAGTGTGTGGCTCTTGCAAGCAAGGTGAATTAGGAAACTTGGTACTTGTAATTTATACACGGTGTTCCTGTTAAGACCTAAAACTAACATGAGTAATCTGAGAAAAATGCCAGCATCCTACCTGAAAGTGACTTCATTGTAGTGTTGGTCTCCACTGGAAGCAGAACTCTTTCAACTCTGAACACAGATATTAATGTTGCTGCATAAATGTTTAGACAGAAGTGTTAGACGAGGCAGGAGGAGAGCTTCCACATGACGTATGAAGTGTTCTTCTTGTTACAGCATATTTCTGTTTACGCTGTCAGAATGACTTACTAGTTTAGCATTTCTTGTTGAAATATATTCTGTCTAATAATTTACTTTTTAAATATTTTTATTCTAAATATTTATCAGCCCTCTCCACATTATCTTTGATACAATTTTCCCCTTTCCTGCAAGGGTGAGAGACCCATTTCTCTTCTTTGTAACTGGCCTTTAAAAGCTGCTACAAGTGCCCCTCTGGGTAACCTCTGGCAGTGCACAACCTGTGCAGAAACCACCATGAGTTAACCATTTGTCTCTGTTTCAGTCACACTTCTCAGAAGAGGCTGGTACCTTGCATGACCAAAGAGTTCATCTTAAGCTGTAATATAAAGTATAAAATATTAAATAGAAAAAAGTTTGGGGCATACTTATGAATATATGTATGATTCTTACTGAAACAACACTTTTGATGTTAAACACAATAGGCTTGGAAAATGGAAATTATTTTTGTCTCAAAGGGAAATGTTATAGGAGGTATATTCAGCTGTTGCACAAAATGGAGTTACTAATCTTAGAAACCTTTGTGGGATTCTTGGCACATCAGCAAGGATTTAGGGCATGCTAAATTCCTGGCATGTGTTGGCAGGGAACTGGTAATGGAAAGGGAGTCAGTGGAAGGATGTTTCAGATGGCTCTGTTATTGAACGGCCTCCAGACAAAATAACAACCTCTGAAACCCTCTTGTGTGCCATAGTGACGAATTCCAGTGGCTCTGTCCACGTGGGATCCTCCTTTGCCTATTCTCTTTGAAGGAGATACTGCAAAGTTCCCAGTGCAGAAAATATAACCTAAAGAGTTCCCAACACGTCTCCATGTCAAGGTTTTGGCTTTACAGCTGTGTCTGTCCCCATCTAACTGGGATTAGCCTGTCCAGAAATAAATCCTTCACGCGCCAAGCAGAGACGCTGTAACTGTAGACATGAAGCTGCAGTAAGTCTAGTGGATGTCATATAATGTTTATTTCTGACACAAGTTTATATCAAAAAGAAGAGTATTTCTTAGTTCAGTAATAATTAGTCGCAAATACGTTTTCTATTCCAAGGTTATATTCCAAGACCATGAAGTAATTTCAAATGATCTTAAACCTAATACTGTGGAATTATGCTACTTTCATGGTACAAGACAGAGGCAAAAATGAGCTAGGTAAAAACCAGTCACTCAGACCTGGAAGAGAGCAAAATGTCTGTTATTCACTGTCTGTGTATAGACCAATGTTTGAATTAAGAGAGAATGTGTAATAGTTGGCTTTGATTTGAGCCCTTTGGTGTGGTGGTCCGTCACATTACACACTGTAGTTGCTTTTCCATTCCATTCAGAGACTCCTACAGTTTTTGAATCCAGAAGTAACTTGCTGTTGAATGAGAAAGGTTTCCTGAAAAAAGGTTCTTTGTTTACCGAAAATGACAAAAAACCTACAACAAACTTTTCCTGAAAAACCAAGGAAGGCCGGCTGAAATCAGGCCAAACCATATTTAATGAAAGCCACAGCAAACAGAGCCCCACTAAGTACAGAGCTTTTCTGTTCTGTGAGCCAGAGCCAGGAGGTCCTTTAGGCTGTTCACAGCAGGTGGTCAGAAAAGTACCCTGTGACCCTGGATTGGTCTGCATTTCAAGCAGAATAACTGTGATGCCCGTGCAATCATATTGACAATGGTTTTTTTTCCATAATATATATTCTTGGTGGGTATTTTGTTGTTTGGTTTGGTTTGGTTTTGGTTTTTTGGGTTTTTTTTTTTTTTGTGGGGTTTTTTTTTTTTTTTTTTGTTTGGGTTTTTTTTTTTTTTGTGGGGTTTTTTTTTTTTTTTTTTGTTTGGGTTTTTTTTTTTTTTGTGGGGTTTGTTTGTTTAGTTTTTGTTTTTTTGTTTTTTTTTTTTAAACAGGAATGTAGATTTTTCTGATTGGGACATTTTCTGTGCAGTTTTTGTACTGGTAAAGTATATGGTTAAATTAACAGCTGAATATGTGTGTCCTTCCTACAGTGTTCAAATCCTGGTTCAGGTATATTGGTTATAATTAATTTACTGAAACATTCTTTCAGTAATAAAGGTACTGGTGCTTACAGGGGTTGAAAGATTTTGGCTGCCTTCATGGTAGTCTGTATTTACCCAGTATTTGGTCTTGTAATTCTTTACTTTTTCTTTTTAACAGGTTTTTCATTACTCTTACACAGCTTCATACGTGATTTATAACATACACACCAGGTAGGTCACTTTGTTTTTTCAATCCCGTGTCATTGTTGGTGGCTCTATGCATCAGGTGGTGCCAGTGTGTTCAAGTAAAAATGTTTCCCTTTTTTCAAGGGAAGTTTGGGAGTTAAACCCTCCAGAAGTAGAGGATTCAGTTTTACAGTATGCAGCCTGGGGCGTTCACGGACAGCAACTGGTAAGCACAGTCATTAAAAATGAATGGACTCCAGACTGAGGTAATAACAAAACTGAGAGCCTTAAGATGAGTTGTGTTATGTATTTCTGCACTATGCTAGTATGCTCCTATTGCAGCTTTTAGGAGAGTTCTCTTTATTTGTTTATTTTTTATTAAAAAAGATGTTTTTCCAGTCTGATCCCCAGTAAGAAAATTGTACAGTTGTGGAAAAAATCACACTTTCGTCTATACATGCACTCAAGTGATTTTCAGGATAACCATATTTATGGCTACTGCTATGTGGGAAGGAAAGTTAAAGGTGAAGAGAAGTTTTCTTTCAAGTGCAAAATCAATGAAAACTGTGGGCCAAAGCAAAACCTTAGCATCCAAAAGTGATCTGATGGATTCATGAAAAGTGATGTTTTCATTTCAGCATGAAAATTACTGCCAAGGTCAGTTGTGCTACAATGAATTCATAGTAATAAAACACGAGATGCTGTGTTTCATGTATCATTTTTTCCAGAAGTTTTACCATTTTTAATGAGCATAAATCATCCATGATCATCATGACCAACATCTATATGAGAAGAAAAAAACTGTGGTTTTAGAAGAGCAGTGATTTTAAGCTGACCTGTGTTGGTAGTTGAAGGCAAGAGACTGATTAAATCTTCAATTCTGCATAAGAAATTCAGATAATCCTTGTTACAGTGTTCTAATAAGCTCATTAATGCCCCCAGGCATGATCCCAGGGCCTCCTTGCACATCCAGCTTGTTCATGCAGAGAGGCTGTAAGCTGAATGTCTAGAGAATATACCCTGTTGCTTTATATCATTCATCAAGATGATTGGAAAGTAAAAAGTGTTTCTGGTTGGAATGTGTTGCATTAAGGAAGTGGAGGCAGGTGAGAAAAAGTAATTGGAACATGCTTGGTATGTTTTAATAATTAACCACATTAATTTATTAATAATGAGAGCATGGTGACAGGATTAATGGTAATAAATGCATAGGTTATTTACCAGGCAGCATTATGGAATGTGGCAAACCACGTAGGTTGTAGCAGAAAGGAAAAGCATTATGCAAAATAGAACAGATTTAAGAAATATTTTAATTAAATTGCAGTTCGGAAGATTTGTCTGCGCTGTACCTGTGATCAGCAATCTAAAGTAGAACTAAAATTAAATGCAGTGATTACTGAGAAAATATCTTTTCCTTTTCCTGAGATATCTCATAACAGCAGGATCAGACTTACCAGTAATAAACCTCAGAAAATTAAAGCAGAATAATGCTACCTTTACGTGTTAAAATGTCCTTCTGAGAAGATGTATGGATACTTTCAGCTACAGGTACAGGGGGACTCCTGTTACCTCTCAGAGCTGAAAATAAATAGGCGATCATTTTAGGTACAACCTTAATCATCCAAATTTGAAAACATTGGCATAATTCACACTTGAGTGAGGGTAACATTACTCATCTTTGTTAATGTCCCTAGTAAAGTTAATGCCATGCTTTAAAAATATCTGCTCTACTGCAGGTTTTATGGTGCCATATGGTCTGCAGAATTAGGAAATAATAACTTTGAACACAAAATCTTCTTTGCACTCTGAATGACACGAAGTGTTGTCAGAGAGATGTTCACCTGCAGTAACAGCCTACCAAAGGTGTCTTTAGGAATTGCCAATTAGAAGGATGTCCTCTTGAAGCTGTTCATGTGGCAAAAGGAGGTCTCCAAAGTGACAGAAGTGCCTTGCTGCATTACCCTCCCACTTCAGCAGCAAGCCAAAAATGTGGAAGGAGCACGAATGAATAAAGACTGCTGTGAGTAATGGTTGTTGCTGCTGTCCAAAGGAACATCTGCCTCCAGCAGAAGCAGGACAGAGAGCTCATTCCAGCAGAACAGGTTAGGCAGAGGAAAGATGTGTGTCTGAGGACACATTGCCACAATGGTTCTCAGTTATAAAATTTGTCATTGAAACAAGCACTGTATTAGTGGGTTTTGAGTAAAAGAGTACAGGAAGCAACCAGCAGTGAAACAGGGCACAGAGGAAGGCGTAAAGGGAGAGATTTAATGGTGGAAATCCATCAGTAGGTACCAATGGAATGTACCTGGGTGCAAACAAAGCTGCAGTCTCATGGATCCATGCTGCCAAACATGCTATGAGTGCTTTGCCTTCCTGAACAAAACTTACATGTCTTTTCCATGGAATAAGGAAATAGTGATATTTCATGAGTAAAGCAAGCTGTGAAATACTTACTCTAAATAAAATAATCATGGTGTATTAACTTGGGTAATCTCCAAGAGCCATTACAACTGAAGATCAAGTGGAGAACAACTGAAGAACAAATTAACCTTATATACAAAAATTTGATGTAGAAAGACCCATGACACATGCTGTGTGCCACCACAGAGTGCACGTAGCTCTCTAAAGAGAAGGGCAATAGCACCCTTCCAGCTGTGGTGCAGAAATGAACAGCAATACTATAGCCAGGACTGGTCAGCAAAATTAGCACAAAATGTGAAACATGAGGCACAGGTATGTCAGACTGAGCCAAAGTTCCTAACTTGACACTATAACTATTCAGAAAGTCCCGGGTTAAATCCAAATGCTGGGAGAATAACACATGGACTTGGATCAACTATTTTCAATAGTTAGGCTATAGTGTAAAATAAGATGTTTCCAGTCCACAGTTCTGCAGAAGATCTAAGTAACAGTGCAGCCTACAAGGAGGAATTGTCAAGAGGTTCAAATAGATAATATAAGGATATGAAGGAAATAAAAACCAGGAAGGAAAATATGTATGAACCCAGAAGCTGCTTACTGCACAGAGGGAATGTGGCTGCAGTGAAAGCAAGTATAGTCAATACTTTACATCTTTGTGGAAAGCATGCATCAGTCTAAGTTTCCTGTTATGAATAATTTCTGGGGCTGTCTAATGGGCCAGCAGGCCCCATGTAACAAGTGAAGAACAGAGGTTCATGTCAGATGCCAGGTGACTGAGCCACAGTACCATTGTTTCCAAGCTACCACAGTGGTTGCAAGTTATTTCAGTTTCTTGCTATTTACCTAGAGTAGAGGGTTTTGTAATGATTAAGAGGAAAGCTCAGAGAAACATCTGCTGTTTGAGTCATGACATTTTGGTGGTGAAATTGAAAATGTTTGCCATTGGGGAGAAGAAACTTTTATCTAATGAATTAATGTATCTTAAGGTCACATAGCTCTTAAAATGGATACGGTTTTCAAGGTCACACTTTAAAATGCTGCCTTTTAACTGTGTTAGAAATGTGCCAGATCTAAAATGTCATTTCTGTGTCGTAGTATGTTAGGGAGCTGTTTAGGTATTTGCCAAACATTACTCACGTTTGATTAAAATTGTGAAAGTCATTAGTTGATGATCTCTTCACCTCCCTCCATAGCATCCATCACTGCAGCATTAAGTAATTCTAGGAAAGACAAACCAGCCCAACTAGAGATCTCATTTGTTTCATCAACATTTTTCTGCCTCCAGTTTATTGATTAGGGACCTCATTGCTTGTGTCTGAGAAAGAGATATCCCATACCTGGTGGGAAGGTTTTGTTGAGAAGAGTGCTTTGGGTTTTTTTGTTGTTGAAATTTTTATCCAGGGTTCTTCCTTCTTTAACCTTATCTTCTCCAGTAGTTTATAGCAAAGGTTTCCATGTGTTTGTGCTGGACCTCGCTTGCATCTGACACAGAGGAGACAACTCTGTCTGGATCTGTCTATGGGGATCTATTGTAGTAGGAGCCTGGGTATAAAAATTCAGGCTGGAGATGTCTCCAGTGTTTGCAGGGTTGTCTTTAAGCTGTCGTGTTCTTCTGCAGTGCTCCTTGTGATACAAATAGTTCTTCTGATCAGTTTTTGGATGGGCTACTTCAAGGAGCTCCCAGTGCAGCATGGTTAGAAGTTGTTCAGTTTGACACAGCTTTTTCTTTAATTTATCCGTGTTTGGGTTTTTTTCTGCCTTGGTGGTGGTATGTTGTTTATTTTGTATAAAGTATTTTATTTCACTTTATTCTATGAACATATATCCATGCAAGTCACTTTGCCTTTGTATTTATAACAGATGTTTTATGTTATTTGTTGCAGTAAGCTCACTTTTGATATATTAAGTGGTTTTGAAAGGAGTTTGAGTTACATATTTGGATGGATCAGCATAAATAATGATCTGTTAACTTACAGATTAATATCTATGCATAAATTAATACATATTTTAATGAAACAGAAATCAGGAAAATAGTAAAACTATCTAGAATCCTAAAGAAAACAATTTTTAGAAGCTTTCTTTGTCAAAAATTGATGCTATCAACAAATAGCACTATTGAATGGTAGGACTGAAGATGAGCTTTGGCTATGCTTTATTGTAATTTAGGTCATCATTGAGTAGAATTACCTATTGGGCTGTACACACAAAGAACAGTTTGGTGGCTGTAGCTGAATTATGGATTCAGGAAGTTCTCATCAATTTTTAGAAAGTACTTTAAATATTAAAAATCTAGAAGTTGCCCTCATCTTCCAAAAAACAACAACAACAAAAAGGCTGCTCACAGATAATAGGTCTTAGAAGCTGAAGCTTTCAAATAGAGACTGAAAAAAAAAAAATCCAGTGAAGGAAGAGCTCATCTTGTATTAAAATAACCTAAAAACAAGCATGCAAACAGAAACCCAGAAAAAAAAAAAAAAGAGCGAAATCTATTTTAATTTCTATCAATAAATGTACAATTTCAAGAACTCTCTGCCCTTTTGCTTTGTGATCAGTCATCTTATCTTTATCCTTTTGTCATGTTTGGCATTCAATTTACCTTCAGCCCCCTCATCAATACCTATTGGCTCACCAAATTGCAAATATCTCTCAGGCTGTTGAATTGCTGGATTAACACGAAATTACCTTACAATTGCCTTTTGTCAAAATTTTAGCCTTGTTTGTTTTTTCTCAATGGCTTTTAAGACTGTTTTAGATAAGAGAAATACTGCAGCAGCAAAGTTCTTTGATGTTATATTATTTTCCAAGTACCCAGATAAGCTCTGGACTAATTTCAGTAAATGAGGAATTAGCAGGGCTGTTCTAGGACAGGTACCTTGCTCAACACATGCTTTAACAGCCATTAGTTGCTGAAAGCTCCATTTACTGTTTGGTCTCTCAAGGTAATGTACAGCTGCTATAAAAGATGGTAATTTATCTTTCTGTAAAATATTTGCCATGTGTTTTCTTTTTGCATAATTAGTGCTGTGGGTACTTGGCACCCCCTCCTGGCAAGAACACTTGCATATGCAAATGAAGTAAAAGCTTAATTAATGCTAATGACGTAAGTCCTAAATAAATATATTTCTTCTGCTCTTTTCATCTGCAAAGTCTTCTGCTCTTTTGACTTCCTGTATTTTAGATGAGTAACTTAAAATCACATATGGAAATGTCAAGGCTTTATTTCATCTTTCCTTTTAATGACTATGCTAATGAGGCAAATGGCAGTGAAACTGAGAGGAAAATGTCTGCTTGAATTTATTCTGAAAACCAGAAATAAACAAGAGCACTTCAATGTGACATTAATGTCAGGTATGATATCTCATTTAAAATGTATGAGGGTTTCAATTACCAAACTTCTGTATTTGAAAGCACATTTGGAGATCCTTTGTCCTGCTGAGGATATTTCTATGAAGGAAGGGAACATTAATGGTTGAGCATTGCCCACCCAGCTGAGTTTTTATGGGATTTGACCACAATTCTAGCAAATGCTGTAGTCATACCTGTCTGAAGGCAGTGAGAAATTAAGGTAACTAATGAAATTATTTTATTTTCTCTTATCAGGATTCTGGTGAACATAAGCAGTATTTTTTTTTTCCACAGAAAAATTGGAGTTACCTAAAAGACTTAGTTAAACTGACTTCCTCCTAAGCTGCTGCTACACATCAGATTTTTCTCTTGGATTTGTCAAACTAGAATTGTAAAATCTAAATGTTTTTTGCCTTTTCATTTAAGTTATTTGATTGAAACTATTCTTCAAAGAAAAAAAGAATATGAGTTGCTCTGAAAGTATTCTACTGAACTAGTTTACATTTTCTATTATCAGGTACTGGGTACTCACTCTACTTAAATATAGATTGGAGGAGTATTTAATGCATGTTCTCTAGTTCCAGAAGTGATACTCCATCTGAAAGCTTTTATTCTCATCTCAGAAAAGGGAATGGAGAAGGCAGCCAGAAAACATAGGCAGTGTTACAAAACAGAAAAGAAATTACATTTTTACTTATGAAGACTGGATATATTCAATAAAAATTTTGTGAGCTTTAGAGACCAGGAACATTATAAATGGAGCAAGGCTAAGTTAAGCAAAGAAGTTTCTTCATCAATTTGCTTGGTGAAATACAATGAACATGTATCAAAAGCAACTTAAAATTGTGAGTATTAGGGATTAGATATTGCTGGTCCTTGGTGAGAATAGCCACTTGGCTGTATCTGAAAGAGGTGAAGAAATAATGAGAAAAGCATATGTTTTATAGGAGCATTATTCCTCTACTGCTGTTTTTCATGGGGAACAGTAAAAGGCCCAGCAGCTTTATAGTGAATAAATCGAGAGGGGAGATAAAAGATGCTTCCTCTCCCTGGTTCTTATTCTGTTATCACTGATCTAGCATGCAGCTGATATTTGAGTCAGTATGGAAGCCCTGCACACAAGTAGTGCATTTTTTTTTATCCAGAAGCAAATATATTGGAAATTTGACAAATCATTGTGGTAAAACTCAAATTATTTTTTCACATGGTTACTTGTGTGGATATATATATATATATATATATATGTATGTATGTATGTATGTATGTATGTATAAAAAATACATTTGCACATAGTCCCACAAAGACACAGGCAAAGAAGCATAGACACGTGTTTGATAGGAGCAGTCATCAGGACTTTTCCAGGCAGCAGCCTGCAGGGAGCAATGAAAACAGCAATAGGCACCTCTCATCGTGTTGTTCTACATGTCCGTGTGTAACAAAGCATATCTGAATATTCACACTTCCGTCTGTTAGCTAATATTAACTGCAAGCCCAATGGCTCATAAAATAGGACTGCTGTGCTTCTTGAGTGAAAAATGTGTGGCTTTCTGGAATGCAGACTCATGAAAGTTGTATTCCAGAAGTCTAAAATTCTTTGGAAATATCCACCCATAAAAACTGCGAAGCAGATGTTCAAATCTGATAGAATCCTTAGCTAAACTGGAGT
Source organism: Orthonyx spaldingii (assembly GCA_013397795.1). Lineage (NCBI taxonomy): Eukaryota > Metazoa > Chordata > Aves > Passeriformes > Orthonychidae > Orthonyx > Orthonyx spaldingii. The sequence continues at coordinate 1,047,868 of VZTJ01001091.1, read as the reverse complement.
TGGGAAAGAGTGGGTTTTATTATGGACTGTATTTCTGCATAACTCCAAAATCCTGCCCAAAACCACTGCATGCTTACTTGTGTCCATGGACCATGTAATCATGTAGTCACTTCATATTTGATGATAAAAAAAGGGCTGCGATACACCACAGGATGGGGTGGAAAATTTGTCATATCCGTCTTTTGGTAATGTAATGTAATGACAGTTTTACCTGTCAGATAAAAAAAAAAGGTAAAAAACCCCAAGAAAGCAACTATATTCTATTCTCCTTAACACTTTGGAAAACGAGGAGGAAAATTGACTAGGGTAAGGCACCAAAATGTCAAAACAGAAGAGTTCAAAGATTTCTAATGCCTTTCTGGTTCATATTCAATGCCAGAGGTTGTTCTAATAAATTGTAAACACAGATTTTATTTACTTTTTGTAAAGTAGCAGAAGACCTGTAAAAGACTTTGGAGTCTCTGTGGTGGTGCCTACAGAGAGTTCTGCTAGGAACAGGCTAAAGGGGCAAAACCAACTTGACACAAACTCTGCTGAACTCTTGCTCTGTGGCAGGGTTCCTCCACCTCTCTGATTTTGGGTTCTGTTTGCTGCATGGTAAAATTCATTTTCTCATTTGGCACATAGCATCCATCAGAAATATAAACAGGTTTCTGTCAGTGGAAGTGGTAGTGGCTGTCTTGTAAGCAAGGTTGAACAACTTTGGGCATGTTCAGTTCTCCCGGCTATTTCTCTCTATTTTAGCCAAGTCCCTCTTGAAAAAGAGACATTAAATTCCGTCATCACCAAACCATAAATGTCCTTGTATGTTTCTTTTTCCCCTATGGTGGGGTTACGACTTCCCCACTGTGTTTGTGCTGAAGGATCAGAGCTGATCAAACTTTTGCTGCAATGTGTTAAAGTGACTTAGGCTTTCATGTTGCCTCAGCCTGAGCCAGACAGGGAAATGCAAAGAATTGCCTGTGCATGTGTAGTTGTGGGGAGTGTATCTCCACTGGCAGCTCCAAGGCCTGCAGAGTAAGGAGTAAAAAGTCAGGTGTACTGTTGATATCTAAGAGAAAACAACGCATTGATTTCCTTCACTGCTTGTGGCAGGTGACAGTGCATTTGCAGAAGTAAAAGGTAAAAGTTTTGTGTGAAAAGAAAGCAAATCATTAATTTCAAGTGTTTCCCAGACTCTGAACTGTGCCAAAGATGTGCTGTTATAAGAGCTAGTCAAAATTTTCTTGTTCTTATTTGTCTCATTTGTAATGAGATATTTTAAGACAAACTGTGTTTCTTGCATTGCATGTGCTGTGTGGAATCTGTACAGGGAGATGTCATCCACTAAAATTTTGGTCCATCATAGAGAGCTGACAACTTGAACCCTGTGCACAGTGGGGAGATGAAGGCATGTGCCCCATAGAGCAGGATGGGCTGGGTCAGCAATAGCAGCTCAAAGGACAAAGCTTTGTGTTCAACTCTGCTTGGGTTTCTCATGTAGATGCTGAGGCACCCTGGGCTATTGTATTACATATAAAGTTCTCAGAGATTGTCTGCCAACCTGAGAATGCTAAAAAATATAGATATGACATTATAGCTCAGCATTTTCAATTCTGCATCTTTTTACTTTTGTCCTTGCTGTTAGAATGCTACTTTCTTACATTTTGTCAAAGAAAACAGAAGATTTCTCCTCCAATACCAAGCCCTTACAGTTTAGATATTAGATATTTTTCGGTCTCACCATGTTGCTTTTTTTTCTTTTGGAGTAACTAGGTTGAACATTTTTTCAGTTTAGCTTGTTACAGATTGATCAGTCTGGGCATAATTGAATGCTTGATATCAGTGTGAGATGAGCCTGAAATACCAGAGATCATTTTAAAAGATTTTATGGTAAGGACAGATTATGATTTTATTATAAGCTCCATGCTGGCTCATTAGTCAGAAGTGATCAGTGAGTGTGAGGAAGGAGGAGTGTGAATTCCTGAGCATGCACTGGTTTGGGATAAGTCTGTTCTTCACATCACTTAGACAAAGATCAAAGGGCTGAGCAGCCCAATCCTCAGTGACATTTTGCACAGTGCTGCAGCCAGCAGAGCTCTTCAGGCAGCTCCATGGGAGGAAGCAGCAGATCCAGACATAAGCTTGGGGGCAAGGCAGTCTTGCTGTGGTCTGTGCAGCAGATTTATGAAGCAGCTTTTCCATAGGTCGCAGTTCAGATATTATATGTGATTTTATTTATGCAGAGTATTACACTATGTTTGCTCTCATGGGTAAGCTGTCACGGGATGAGGCAGGGTGTGAATTTAGTGAGCATCATGATCCAATATCATTGGAAAGGCAACATAATTAATGTGTGTTGAAACAAAAGAGGGCAATGCCTCCCCGCATTTATTGGAAATCAAGGACATAAACATCAGAGTTACCATGGAGTTGCTGATAGTCTGAGTTCATGGCCTGGTTTATGTCATGACATTAGTAACTAATCTTATAGCTGCATTATGAGTGCATCCTTGCTATTGTTTACAGTAGATTTATAAACTATCTAAATAGCAATTAAATATAATAGCCTTGTAGATTGTTTGCAGTTGTTTAGGAGCGATTGTGCTAACACTTTGCTGTGAGGCAGTGGCGTTAATCTAGACAGAAGAAAAGTGGTGCTTCAGTCTTCTCTTCTTCCTGCCATGTCTGGCAGCTTGATGACTGCAAAAATAAAATTAACATATTGCAACTGACACCAAGAAAAGGCAGTGTATGACATTGGGGTGTCTGTGCTTTGAGGTCTCCATGTCTCCTACTGATCAACAGCTACTTCCCCTCTGCCTTAATTACAATAGAATCAAAACGTTCCAAAGCTTCCTCTGAAAGAATTGCTGTGTAGGTCAATGACAACCTTTAGAAAATTGGTACCTTTAAGAGTGAATATAGTAATTATTGTTTGAATGATAATAATTTTGTTTTTATCTGTTATTTGGTTTCCACCTCATTTGCAATGTGTCTGATGGTTTTGGAACATGGATCATGTAAGGGTAGATTTTTGTCCACTGCCATGCATTGCTTAGGTAGCTCGTGGTGCCTGTGGTGCCCAGTAACTGCATAATTTAGTGCTCTGTGGTGCAAGAGCTGGAGCAAGTCAAAACTGAGTGGATCTGAAAATTTTGTACCAGTATAGTTGAACCTGCAAAAGGGAAGAAAAACCCCAAAACATCTGCAGAGAAGAGATCAGAGCCATTATGCACTCCTGGAGACTTGCAAAGCAGCTGTGTTGCAAACTAGATCAGACATTTTAGCCTGCAATCCTATCTGTGAGAGCTCACAATCTAAATATACTAGAGATGTAATGTAGGGGAAAGGATTATGAAATAAAGCTGTTTTGGAATACAATCCCACAAAACTTTCCTTGAAATTATCATCCTGTAACGTATGTGATCTAGATAGAAAATCTGTTAAGATGTGAAAGAAAAAAAAAAAGGCTTTTGGAAGAAATTTCCATAATTGTAACTCACTAAGTCACTAATGAATATTCTAACCTTCTAAAATTCACACCTATAAAAGCTTTATAAGCAGTTTTTCTGTGGTTTGTTTTATTTGAAATATAGTAATTCTCTTTGGTTTTAGAGATGGCTGTGAGACCTGTGAGAAAGACATTAGCAAAATAATTAGTCCCACCAGTGAAATGCAATATAAATGTTTTGGTTGGTAGTTTGCCACCTTGCATTTCACTTACCTCTCAATGTGTGAGTGTCCTCTTCATTACCCTGGGGCTTCTTCCACAGCTGATTCCTGTGGGCAGGAATGGCACACACTGACCCTTTATTTTGCTCCTTTTCCACCAAAGTGCGAGGTACCTCCTAGAGATGTGGTTTGTCAGTGTGGTTTTGTACACAATGTGTATTCAGTTCACCTGTGTGGAGCAGTAAATCATCTCCTAATTGGGAAATGCTCCAGAGCACTGTCACAGGAAGATTGGTGGTGTAGCTGTTGTCCTTACCACAGGCAGTCTGGGTGACCCCTGTGCCAGCAGAGTTATGGTGAAGGTGGGTGTTGAGTCTCGAGCTGGAGATAAAAACGAGCCAAATGGCTTCACACCACCAGGTCAGCAGAGAGCACAGGAAAAGCCACCTCTTTCCTGCCCCCAAAGAGAGCCCTGAGGGATTTCTGTGGCTCTCTGCAGTGTGCCCTGTGGCTCTTGGCCACAGAGGAGCTTTGATAAAGGCCAGGAAGTTTGGATTGCCGTCGTGGAACTTCTAGCTTGGTATAGCAAACAACTGTACCTGTGTAACACTGTGTGTCCAGTCCTTCTGGATGATGCTTTCTTCCCCAAAGGAGCATTTATCTTGTCTGTGAAAGGAAAAAAGAAAGAAAATAGCAGTTGCAGTGTTGTTGCATTGGCACACAAAACACATAATCTTAACTACACGTTGTTTTTCAGTGGGAATCTGCTTCAAGTAAATAAGATTTTGGCAAGGAAAAAGGGCAGGAAGGGGTACTCATCTTCTGTAACAGTGGGCATAATAATGGTCTGGCAATCTCAATTTAAGTCTGTGAGTCCCAGGGGTGTAGTAAGTGAAAACACAGATGACAAGAAAATGTTTGCTCAGTTTGGACTTGAAGAAGAGAACAGATATTACGCTGTGACTAAAAGTAACATAATCAGTGGCTCTCAGAAAAGATTTGTCTGTCAGAGCTTTGGAGGATGCTGAACAGAGGTGGAGAAAATGCCAAGCCAGGTATTCACTTGAAAGCTAATGCATTGATAGATACTATGTGTGATTTGCAGTATTTTTTAAATTGTTGAAAACTAATTGTAAATTTCTGAAGTGGAGCTATTTCTATAATTTTTCTGATCTGTGGACCAGAAAGTAGTAGCAAATACTTTAAATACTTAAATGCAAGGCAAACTTGTTGCCTTAAAAGCAGCTTTTGAAAACTGGCAACCAAATTGTTTCAATGTGGAAGCAGGACTTTGATTTTAGATTCTTCCTGCAATCTAGAGTTAGTTCTAATATTACTTACAGTTCAAAGAAAGTGCATGGATATCTGCATTTTTCCATAATTATGGTGGAAACAACAGTAGGAATTGAAACCGCATTTTTAAAATAAAAATGACTTAAAAATAATTCTGAAATTAATTATTTCATTTAATATGCCACTTATTTTTTTCTGTGCAAGACTATTATTTGTGCTGGAATTTCCATACGTTCTGGAACAAAAGGGCATCAACTTTTTGGATATATTCAATATATATGTGTGCATACATGTTATCATGCAGTATAAACTTGGCACTGTACCTGAAACTGGAGAAGTCATGGTTTAATCTCTGAAGAGCAAAGTACAGTATTTGCCAGGCAACTAAGAAAATATTCTTTATTTGACTTTGTTCTGCTCATGAATAGCTGATATTATTTGCATTAATGGTTGTTAGTGAGAAAACATATTTCATCTGGAAATGTTAGCGAATGATCCGACTGGGGGCAGCTGGATTTGGCCCTGGTTAATGTATGGCAAGACAGGAGACAGAACAAATGGTAAGAGGCAAGCCCAGATGGAAAAGCATCTTGAAGCTTTTGAAGAATTAATTATCCAACTAATTGGCTGGCAGTCTAACAAGAAGGGATGCAATTTTGCTGAATGCTTAGGAAAGGGGATCGGCCGTGGGAGCTGGTGGGCCGGACTGTCTGTGTGGGTGCACGGGGTGACGCTGGTGTCTGCAGCAGTAAGATTCTCACCCCTCTGCAGGGAGCCAGAGGTGCAGGTGGGTGCTCTGTTCCATGGAGTGCTGGGCTCTGCACACGCCTGTGCTGGCCCAGAGAGGGGTGACCTGTGTGTGCTTGCCAAGGTCACACCGGAATGCAGCCAGGCAGGCTGCCTGAGGAGGCCGAGCTCGATGTCTTTAGCGCTGTCATTAGCAGCTGCAGGAGTTCTGCAGCAGAAGATTTCCTGAACGCCTCAAGGTCTCCTTCTAGGCATCATCAGAAATTCCTTAGTCTTGTCATAGCTCATATTTTCAATGTGAAAGGCAAGGAAGACTGTGACGTTCTCTGGGGTATTAAGTGGGAGTGCTGAAGTTGTTCCAGATTGGAGTAGTTATTTATATATTTGTTGGTCCAAGATTCTATGGAAGAATCTGATGATTTTCTTGGATCACAGGTAGAACTCTCACCTGTACAGAAAGTGACTGGTGCTGCTTGTATGGAATTTTTTTTCCAACCAAAGATGTACAGATACAGGTGATTTCTTTGTTTCCTTTCCAGCTGCATGTGCTCTGGAGCTTTAGAGTTTGGTTGGCACTTTCCTTGAACAAGGTGTTCATCCTGAGAAATCCATGTGAAGGCAGATTATACTAGTAGCCACACTCCACAATTTCTTTCCTTCCAGCCTGTTCCAGTCCCCAGCCATCCTCTAGGGGAAGAACCTTTTTCTAACACCCAACCCAAACCTCCCCTGACACAACTTCAGGCCTCAGGTCCTATCACTGTCACCACACAGAACAGATCAGTGTCTGCCCCTCCTCTTCCCCTCACAGGGAAATTGTAACTGCAGTGAGGTCTCCCCTCAGTCTCCTCTTCTCCGGGCTGAACAGACCAGCCCTGCTTTCCTTCCACCTAAAAAACCTGGGTTTTGGAGTGACCTCCGTGCTGCTGCCCCGCTGGAGCATAAAAGGCTCGTGCTGTCACTGAGACGCTGCCCTGCAATCAGAGCAGGGACTGAGTGTGGATGTGCCACGCAGGAGGCTTCAGTGGAGCACCAAAAGGGAAAAAGCAGAGTATTTTTCTGTAATTTAGCGGCATTTCTCTGCCTGTAGTGTTGGAAATGATTAAAGACACACGGGGGGCCTCTCCAGCTACTGGCACTGGGTTTGCTGTTCGGCTGGGGAGAGGCTGTCTGTGTTTTCACAGCTGCCTGCCAGCTGGCACTGACTGCTCGGACTGGGTGCTCTGCTCCAGACCTCAGCCCGAAAGGAAATCCTGCAATTGCGAAACATGTTGCAAACAGTAAATAAGTGTTTTGGAAGGAATTAATTTAGAAGAAGGTTTATGAAAAAACTGGTTTAGAGGCTGCCAGATGTGGAAGGAGGAGAAGGATTAGCGCTGAGTTGGAACATTAGAACAAGCAGGGCCTCAAATTCTTCACAGTCAGTTGAAATAAATGTGGTCATTATCAAGAATTAATATCTCACTAATCCAAAACATTCTTGCAGGTGTTTTTCATTAATCAGAAAATACCTAATAAAATAATTACTGAAATTCTCTGGGGTTTTTCTCCATTTGGTTTAAGACTTGATGTGCAAAATCTCTTAAGAAAACAAAAAGTCAAATAATTTTGAAGGCAATAGATTTTGACATTTATCCCCATTTACAGCATTATTAGCTGAGGGTCTCAGCTAAAAATTATTCTAAATTTTTTAAGAATACCCATGAAAGATGGGTAGAAAAGAAGAGGCTAAAAAAAAGCATAATAATAATTTTCACATATAATAGCATATCCTGGTTCCACTCCGTGCCTTTTTCAATTTATTTTCTTATTGTCATACCTGAAAGCTGTGAAAGCATTTTGGGCACAAAGCCACTGATGTATTCCTGAGAATACCTGTCTGATACACAGTCAGCAACTCCTTTTTTAGCAGTTTGGGAAGATTCAGTAGTTGCAGTCAACATTTTAGTACTTGTGATGCAGTAAATAGACCCAAGTGAATACTAAGGAAAGCCTTTTACCATTACTTGCTCCCATATACCTGAGTGGAGAGACACTAGCAAGGGAAATTTTTGGTTTATGTGGCATTACTCAAAATACAATATACAAAGTGATAAGTATGTGAAGTCCCCATCCTGGAAACTTTTGGGCACATTTTTAGTTCTGCTTGCAGAAGCCAGGTGAGGCACATGTGTTTGCAAGACTGTGCTCCAAGGATTTGTTTGGCTTTTGTTTGTTCTGATCAATTATTCTTATCCCAGGGTCATGATTTATTATCAACCTTGCAGTGCTTGAGGGTTTCAGTCTCTCCTGTGGGAAAAGTAGCAGTCTGAGTTCTCTCCCAGCCACTTTCTCTCTCTTTCACTCAGTTTTGAAAACCAAGTTTAGGCTCATAAATTCAACTTCTAGGTATTGTTGTATTGCAAGTAATCAGCAGGAGCAGCTGCCTCTTAAAAAAGAAAAATTTTCATCTAGTCTATGTGTTTCTGAAAAAAAAAAGATTGTAAATACATTTTAGTGTAGCATAAAGTAGAATTGTAAGGAGTTTTCATCAGAAAGCATGGGTGGTAATGTTTAAATTGAGCAAGAAAGCGAAAAATATATGAAGCAGAGAAAAGGAACTTGAGTGTTGTGCAGGGAGGGGAGAACTTGACTTTTAAGGACTTCCTCTCCTGTGGGACTGAATTTTTTTTGCATGTTTCAGCTGAGGAATCGTTTCTACTCTGAGTTTGTGGGCTCATGATAATTCACTTAAAGTAAAAGCAGTGTCTGTTTTCCTCCTAAAGCCACTTAACATTTGACACCACCTTTTGCTGCTGGCTGGTGATGCAGTGCAAACACAAGACAAAAGCAAGCAGGATCTATTCACAATCTTGCGAGCAGAATTCATTTCAAGGGGTGATCTGTTAAAATTTCATTAATTTCAAGGGGTGATCTGTTAAAATTTCGTTATTTTAGAGCTATGTGTAAGGTACATTTGTATCATGTAAGTTTTTTTATACTGGGAAGAAGAATTCACAGTGAGTCTGCCTTTTAGAAAACAGTTTCTTGGCTGCATTGCTCTGACTAATATCAGATGGGAGATTGGGCTCTGTGGCTACACAAAGTACTTGTGGTTAATTGAATCCACTGCCTGCATTCACTGAGAGAGAAGTGAGAGCCTCTCAGGCCATGACTAAGTAGTCTTCATGGTAATGTTATCACTCCTGTTACACTTCTGCTGCCTGTTTTGCTGCAGAAATCAACATTTTAACTCCCAAGTCCTTATTTCCAAGAGGTGAATGAGTTAAATAGGTGCAGATGAGCTCTTTGGCATGGTTAGGGTTGGAGGGGAACGCAGCCCTGGCTGCAGGAGTCAGCTCTGTCACTGTAGGAAGGGTGCAGAGGCCGTTCCTGTCAGCGCAAACAGCACTCCAGGGGCTTCCTGTGGAAAACAGCACATCCTGAAATAGAACAAATATTCAAAATTACAGATGAGGTTTAATGGCTAGCCATAATGGTGAATCTTTCTAGGATGTCTTTGCAGGCATGGGGATGTTGATCTTTTGGAATGCTGCAGGCTGGGAGTGCAGAGCGATACTTGCCAGAGCACCAACCCTAAATCACCCACGTGCACTTACGTGCAGTTTAGTTGTGTTGAGGAACATGAATGGTTGTATTTCATAAATGTTCTGCAAAGGAACATAAATTCTTCCTTTTTAATGTTAAATTCAAGTAATCAGTGAACTCAAGGCTTGCTAGAGAGAGAGTTGCTGTGTGACTTTGAAGTTTTTTAAGAACTTTGAAAGAAAAAAATTGGGGTTTGGAGCAGCTCTCAAAGTTGAAGGAATGTGTGTCAGGAGTGATGAGGAAAGAAGAGGAGCTTTGGATGATAGAGTAGACTGAAAAGATTGTGGGGATGTTCACAGGGTGACAGAACTGGTTGAGGATGGAGACAAAGCTGCTCTATGAAATGAATCAGGAATAAAGATGATGCAGCCACAATCAGTGGCACGACAGTGAGTATCCTTCAGAGACAGCTACTTATCTGAGATCTGCCAAATGGAATTAGCAATGCCTGCTAAGTAGTAATAACAGGATTAAAGACCTTCTCAGGGTTCAGTCATAAAACAAGCAATTCTTAATCCTGTACTTAACTGGCACTGATCACTTTAAATGACTGTTTTCACTGCAGAGACAAGACAATGTGGGTACCTTCACCATTAAAAACACAAGCAGCCTGAAAAGGGGAGAGAGAAGCAAAAATCATACTCCTGATCTTCAAAAATTAATTGGATTGATTTCATTTAATTAAAGAAGCTAAAATAAAATAGATTCATTTGACCAAGTAGGTTTTTTTGTAATCTCTTGAAAGCTGCTGTTTATATAAGAAGAGATTGTGAGCTGTAAGAAGTTGCTGCACAGGAAGCAATAGTCATTAGAGTGGTTCACTGCTTAGTCTACCTGTAATGTAGTCTGATAGCAAGAGTTTTAGTTCATATAAATAACAAATAGTTGGCTGAATTGTTTTTGTTTTCTTGGTTAAGCACTAACCATGACTTCTTATTGCATGTATTCATTTATTTTACTTTAGAGGAAAAAGTGCATTCTTACTGTGGAAATACACGTTTACAGGAAGTTCTTCGTGGTAGTATTTCTAAAACTTAATACATTCAGCATTCTCTAATCCTTGTTTTCTTTTGTGTTGGTGTTGGGTGATACATCAGCTGCCCAGAAGTTCTCTTACCAACATAAAGCTCAGTACATTTTGGATTATTCAAACTGGATCAACTATTTTTACTTCAGTTTTGAGTTCACTGCTGAGCTTTGAATTTCTGACCTTAAAGAACTTAGTTCCAAGTCACCCCCTGGTTCCGAGTAATGGTTAAATTCATTGCATTGCTCATGGTATGAAAAAACCTCAGCTTTATTGCTTTCTGCAGCAGAAATCATGAAGTGGCTACTGTTAAAAATCATTAGTTTAGGGACTCATAGGGAAATCTATTCCAGATGGTAATGTAGAAGCAAAGGGAACAGCAGTAATAGTGATAATAAAACTTTGCTCTTTGGTTGGTATTTTCCCATAAGTCATTTATTATGGAAGTATGAGAGAATGATAAATGATCAGGCTTTTTAAATGGTCTTTGGTGGAAATATATTTGCTTCCTGTTACACTCCCTGAAACACTATGTATCAGTGTACATTGCTGAAATGGAGTAACACAAATTTCTGTGGCATTTGACCTCTTTAGTCGTGTCAGCTGCATTTGCTCAGTGCGAATGGAGATGGTGCATAATCTTGCTGTTACTTTGATTTTTGTGTTAAGCTGTGGAAGTGCCCACGTGGCCATTGTCATTTATTGCGCTTTGTCGTGGAACCTGGAGCTCAGCCTCACAAAACGAGTGAACTTGATATCCTTTGCCACAGAGTGAGCAGGGAAAGAAAAGCAGACAAGGCTGACAAGTGGCAGTGAAGAAGAAAAAAGGAGGATGAGGAGCCCAGACTTGAAAAATAAAGAGCATTTATATAGAAAACTTAAAGTAAAGCATCTCTGTGTCAGTCAGAAGTCATTAGCAAGCTGAGGAAAGTTACCTGCAGGCAGCTCCTTGGTTTTGCTTCTCCAGTGTGTTCTCACACCATGGTATAAAGCTGTAACTTATATTTATGATGTATGTACTGTGCTGTATGTCCTTGCAGAAGTGTGTCTCATTTCACAGTTAGAAAACCAGATGAAAATTTCTCTATCTATTTAGCTGTTATAAAACTTGTCTCCTGTATGATTTTGAGGAATGCAATAATATTTTTTTAACATGAATAGAAACATTTCAATTGGAAAGACAATTTCAAAGGAAGGATTTGCCTGCCATAAGTATTAAAAGTGTGCTTAGTTTGTCCAAATTTATAATAAAATGGAATATGAAGACAATGTTGGTGGAAACTCACGCTGCATTATTCTGTAGACTGTTGTGAGCCTGAGAAAATTATGTATTCATTGCTGAACATTCATTTCTATCTACCAAAATGTTGCTTTTTCTCTCCATCTCTCTTACCTCATCCAGATTTATATATTTGAAAATAACATCTACTATCAGCCTGATGTAAAGAGCAGCTCATTGCGCCTGACATCCTCGGGAAAAGAAGGAATTATTTTTAATGGAATTGCAGACTGGTTATATGAAGGTGAGCTGGACGAATATATCTGTTTATTAAAACAGATGAAAGGTCCTTGTACAGGCCCAACAGCACAAATCTATTCATTTCAGATAATGCTGAGGTTGGGTTTGCTTCTTTCCCTTCTCATTTTCCTGCAAGATTGCCTTTGTATCTGTTCATTCTTTGTATTGGCTGCTGGTTTGCATATAGCAGTGTTTTCTGAGAAAAAGGAATTTGTTTCCAGCCAGAAATTCAAATGCGTGGTGAACACAAGGTAGCAGCTAAAAGTGAGCAGGGAAGGGGCTCAGTTTGCTGCTTTTAGGGACAACAGTGATGACCCATTTACAGTTAAAACATCCCCATAGAAGAGGGAACCCAAATTTGAGTGGGGAATAGCTCAGTCTGTCTTCTGCAGCTAGTACCATACAATGTTTCTCTCTGCACCCAAAATGCTTTTAACATAATGATAAATTCAAGCAAAAAAAATTTTTAAAAAGGGAACAGATTATCTAGCTTGGTATAACAGCTTAAAGTTAATACAAGTTTCAGTTGCTCTTTATAAGGGACTCATGTATGCTATAGATAAACTGCTTGGTGTTAAATACTCATTTTTCTTGTGTGAAGAGTTTTTTAGGAATGGTGTTAATGCCATCCAGCATGGAACTTCACCTTAAACATGGTCTATCCACATCTCTTGGAGTTTCAGTAGTTATGAGCAAACAGCTCACCTTGGGGTTTTTTTAAACCTCTGCCCAAGTGAACTCTGAAGTCACAATGGTAGTTTGCATCCCTCAGCCTGTATCTGATGCTTATCCACTCCCAAGGTTTCCATTAGTGTTCTGATATGTTTTGATGTGACATCATATTTCAAAACAAAAGAACATTTTTAAATGGAATATCATTTTATATGCACTTAATATTCTTAAAATCTAACATGACAGCATGCAAGTTCAAGAATTTATGCAGATATAGCTCATTGAAGTTGATTTAGTAGATCAAGTTTTGGCTAAAACAAAGTGAAGTTAGTAAGAGTCACAGCCATGAGAAGCAAAAGTTGTCCAGTTGGGTCTAGAAAGTTTCTCAAGTGTTGTGGGAGATGAAGCATGTCCTAAAGCCTTCTTTTAGTGATTTCACTCATTATTTTCCAAGCTTTCTAGTCCCTGGCCCAAGTGGCTGTTGCATTTCCTGACTTGCAGAGGACTCGCTGGGCTCCCAGGGCTGCAGACAGGCAGGGAGCTCTTCTGAGCAATCAACACCATGGAAGTCAGGGTGGGAGGGAATTCTGTCTGTACACACTGGAGAACCCCAGTGTCTGCTGGCATGAAGGAACACACTGCTCCCTTCCCATGAGCCACTGTGTAACCCAGAGCAGTGCTCCACTCTCAGCAGTTTTTTCACACCACCAGAAGCTGAGCAGGCTGAATATTGTCCAGGTGAAGCTGAGAGATTTTTAGTTGAATGAAACACTCTTCCTCCTTCGACCTCCTTTGTTTTCTTTGATCATTTCATGAGTTTGTTATTAGCATTTTACCTTACAAAGCATTTGGGAATAGCTTTCCTTTGTGTGAATAACCTTGTCTAAATGCAAACAGTAATATTTAAAGCAAACACAATTGTGAGTTTTGCTCTCTGATATTCACCATTTGTTCTCTGCTCTGCTCCTGTGTAAAAGGTTTTAGTTATCCAGCCAGGGAGAAGCGTGACCCAGAATATATGGCTTTGAATACAGGTCCCAGCTTCATTTTACCTAACCTTAGATAATTCGACCCATTAAGCTGCTTCAGAACCCTCAGAATCCGCTTAGCATCTTGGAGAGTCTCTACTGGCAGGTTAAGCAGTTTTGTTAGGCAGGCTCTCAAATTAGGAATGCAGTCAGGCCTTTTCCCTTAGTACACTGTTCTCAATTAGTTTTCCAGCCAAATTCTTCAGATTTAAATACAAAATCCTTGCTGAGCAGGCCAACCTATCAAATACATGATGAGAAGAAGTCTTAAGTCTTTTCACAACTGGAAGCAGATGACCTGTACAGGGTGAATTTGGAATTGCTCAGGAGCTGTTTTACTGGGATTCCAGGAGTCTGGGGGCTGTGTCTGTGGTTGTTTCTGGTTTGTTTCTTTTGACTATGAAATACAGTGGCAATAAATGTAAGAAAACATTGAGTGATATTTTTGAGAATTGCTTTCATTTGGAAAGCAAATAAAATTTGAGTAAAAATAAAAGCTGTTTGGAATTTCAGAAAGTTACATTCCCAAAAAACTGAGCTTCCTAAGAGTTAAAGCTGTCCAGTAGACTGAGACAAGAAAGTCAAAGTATTGCACTCCAAAAATGATTACATAAATATCACTGTGTGAGGGTCTGCATGTTATCAGGTGCCACCACTCAGAGAAATTAGCTATACTGAAGTTTTGAATTAAGAGAAGGAAAAAAAAAATTGGCAATCCTAAAAAATACCCAAAACCCCCGAAGCATTAAAATGGTTCAAGTTATTTAAAATTTAAATAAATGCATGTATTGGAATTAAGCATATGTCAGTAACAATCATCTTTCAAATTTAGATAATTTATTGATGCCAGTGGAAGTAATCATTTGAGGACAATGCTTAAAGCTTGGTCCTTCAATATTCCTTGTTATCCAAACATTCAACCCAGGATGATGTGAAATTACTGAAATTACAACAGACACATTTCAGGTTGGCACAGGGAGAATAACTTGGTGCCAGCTGAATAAGCTGGACATTATGTGGGAGTTTTTTTATGGACCCTAAGGAAATCTGGTTTTGCAGAGGAACTTCTTCATTCCCACATTGCCCACTGGTGGTCTCCAGACGGGGAAAGATTGGCCTTCCTGACCATAAATGACTCTCTGGTGCCCAACATGGTGATTCCCCGCTTCACGGGAGGTCTGTATCCCAAGGGAAAGCAGTATCCATATCCTAAGGTAAGATGAGTGGGAATGCGACCCCCACCTCCCCTTGTGTGTTCACTGATAATATTCAGTGATATGGAAAGAGTGTTTCCAGACAGTAACAGAGGCTGGTTTTGTTCATGTTGCTTTTCAGGAAATAATAATTGCATTTTTTTACAGTAGATTGTAACAGCTTTTGCTGAAAAGAACTGTCAGGTGAGGGGACAGCAGAGAAACTAATTTGCAGTAATTTCATCATTGATATTTGGCTCGGTAAAATCAATCCAGCACTTGAGAGAGAAGGGTGATACGTTTGGAGGACTGCATAGAAAAAGATCCAGCCCCAGCTGCACTGGAGCCAGACACTCTGAGTGCAGAGCACAGGGCCTGTTTCTCCACAGATGAAGAGATCTCAGTAGATTGTGCTGTTATTAATAAATGTGACAGACTGACATTGAATAAGATAAGCCACAGTAACATATTTTCATGGCCATCAGAAAGAGAAAAAAAAAAAAAATAGAACTATAACTGTGTTTTAGAAGATTTAGAAGATTTAGAGAAGAGTTCTTAGATTTGTTTTGGAAAGTGAAAGAACAGCCCAGGTGGGGGTAATGCCTGAAATCACTTCTCATTTTCTGGGGATTTTCTGGTGAGGTGCCTCCAGATCTGTTGTTTTGATCTTGCAGCTGATCAGTTTATCCAGATCTTGTAAGCAGTTTCAAAGTGTCTAGGTTCCTTTCTGACAAGTCCATGCACTCCTTTGGCATTTCAGTGGAAGTTGATTGGAAACTTTAGAAAATATTACTTCTACCCTAATATTTCTGCTTTTATTTTTGGTGATGAGCCTTTATTCTTGGTGGGTAAACAATTAGACTGTACCAGGTACTATGAAAAAATAGCATACATTATATAAATAGAATATATTTGTGCTATGAAATATTACTCTGAAATAATGAAACAATTATTTCATTATTTAATTTTAGAGTAATTTTAAATTAGTAATTTTAGAGGTAGTTTATGTACTTGCATTGGCAAAAGGCCCTGAGTGACAGAGCAAAGAAAGAAATAAGGAATATTTTTAAGTCAGCTTTGGAAACAAGAAAGGAGTAATTTTGTTTCATTAGCAATTCAGCATAAAAGTGATACACAATACTACTTCAGTTATCTCATTAATGAAAAAACATTATCTTTATTTAATGTCTCCATTTAATACAAATTTAGCTACCCGTTAAACATCATTAATTGGTAATGAAGCTGGTGGTATAGCAACAGAGATTACAAAAATGATTTTGGGCTGTGTTATAGAGTGCAACTATCAGAGAAAATTATAACTAGGATTAAAAAATAAAATGAAACGTGTTTTTGTGAACACTGGAAGCAGCTCATCTGTGTCTGTGTACATCACACACACAGACTGTGTTCTTCAAAGCTGGCACGGACTTGGCTGTGCCAGCCATAAAGGGCTGCTTTGGAGGGTCTCTTAAAGCTCATCCTCGTGCTGGGTGGGAGTTACTGATGGCAGCCCCCTCTGTGAGAGCACTTGGACAGCACTACACAGCCAAGGTGAGGCTCAAAGGATGTGAGGAGACTGCAGCTGTGTCCTAAGGACCTGGTCTTTGGTGAGTGGTTTTTTTCCACAGTTCTGCATTTGTGCAATCTGTGTTCATGCAAAGGATGCCCGTGAAAGACGACATTTCTTTTGGGGCAAATGTCAAAATTTTTATGAAGAAAAAAGGAAAGTAATTCCCAGAATCTAATTAAGTCACTTTTTAAAACTATTTCTTGTTTCTAGCTGTATTAAATACACACTAATGCCACTTCCTTGTCCTCCATACCACTCAGAAATTAGTGCGTGCAGCATTCAGACTTTATTTTGAGATAACCCCAGTTTCTCAAAGGAATTTGTGTGTGTATTTCAGCCTGTGAAGAGCCAAGTATACAACTTTCTAGTTTACTGTGTATGATCTGTAGATTCAGTGATTTTTAGCTTGTCCTTCCAATATTAAACAGGAGCACAATTCTTTGTATCCCAAGGATGTTACGTGTAGTGTGATTCCTGTGCCATCAAACAGAAACTTGGGGATGGCATGTTCAGGACAGGGATGTGGGACCAGCAGCATCTCCTTGCAGCTCCTCAGAGCCTCTCTTTCTGTCTCCAGTGCTTTCTCCTCATCTCAGGAACATCCCTTAGTAACGAGCTGTGTTACGGGAAAAGGAAAATTCCCACCTCCCTGCAGATCCTCAAGATTTATGAGACTCTTCCCAGTGGATATCTATCAAATTGCCATGTTATTCCGCTTTAGCAACAAGAAACATTTTGTTTCCCTTGGAGCTGGCCTGCCAAAGCAGCTGGTTCCTGATCTGGGCCAGAAATTGAGATTTTCAGCTCAGCAAATGAGAGAAGGAAGACTGCGGGAGAATGGTAAAGAAAAAGAGGGGAAGAGGGGGGATGCTGACACAGACAGAGGTAGTGCAGCTTTTCAGAAAAAGGAACAATAGCATCTGAAAAAGGCTTTGCTGGAGGCTGGATTTACCTGCAGGTTTAGGAACTGACTGCTTTGGCAGCTGACTTTACTGACTTGGGCAAAGCCACTTCTAGTGCTGGGCACCTGCCCTGCACAGGGAGGTCTGCCATCAGTAAAGGGTGGTGAGAGAGAGAATCAATCAACACTTCATATTTTTGTCTGTGTGATTCCTATGGCTATGAAATTAATTTTTCAGTTTTTAAGATACTTGAACTTTAAAAGTTTTCATTATTGTAAAGGTACTGAATTATGTTAACGAGTGAGTCTGCTTGGCTGTCACTGATTCAGTGCCTCTAAAACTCCTGTTTATTTTTTCTTTTCCAAAGGCAGGTCAAACAAACCCCACAGTAAAGCTGTTTGTAGTTAATCTGTATGGACCAGCACATACCCTGGAACTGATGCCACCTGACAGCTTTAAGTCAAGGTAGATAATTTCATTGTTTTGAAACTCTTGTTTGATTTAACCTAACTTGTCTCTTAGGCTAATCAGTGCCTTTTTACAGCAGCACAACACTTCTCTTTGACTGGAATGCACTTGGTCTCAGTCCCCATGGCTGAACATAGTGATAAAATAAAATACAGTTGTACTGGACTGGTCTCCTCTTATAAACCAGGGGGCTGGGATGGGCTCATGTTTGATGTCTTAAAACGCTCAAATTTATTAGAAATACATGAAATTAAGAATCCTAAGCCATGGATGTGGGGAATGAGCACTTCCCTGCTTCTGAGGTTGTTGCTCATTCCCTCCCAGCTGTTTCTTGCTGTGTTGCCAACTTGTTGCTTTCTGTTTCTGACATGACACTTCAGAAGCGTCTTGCAGCTGCACAGAACAGAGAATTGGGGTGTTCCCTCAGTTAGAGAGAATGACTCTGAACTTCTCATCCCAGCTAACGGGTGCAGTGGGGTGGCAGAAGGTGAGCTGCAGTGACACCAGGTCACATAGGCCAAGAAAGGCAGAGCTGTGTTTTTCAGGAGAAACTCCTGCAGACCCCCGGAGCTGATTTAACCCTTCCTCTGACTTTGAGGCTGAGGTAATGAGGTCTGGCTGCACTGGTGACTCTCCTGCTAAAGCTGCTGTGATAAGCTGAGCCCCTGATTGCCTCTCCTTGCTAGAGATGCCTGAAATTTGTATTTAAGGGCAAGAGAATTTCCATCCCTTCCTGTATGTATATTCCATGTGTAGAATTGCAATAATCTTGATTCAATTCCCATTGTGGTTTCAGTACATAATACCAGTGATCTTCTAGCCCTAAAATGTTATATAATAGAGGGAATAATAATAATATCAGCAGTAGTTTCTACAGCCCAGATCTGGCTGCTGTCTGAGGGCCAGAGGATTGCCACATCCTCTTTTCATTCAGGGCATTTTCAGATGGGGAGTGGTGTGAAAAGGATTGGCAAACATAAAGCTACCTCTGGCTGAAAAAAATTCACCTCTGCATATGTTATGCCAGTTCCTACAAACCCCCAAATGTTTTTTGGTAATTGTTCCCAAAACCATCAGGGTGTTAACAGAGGCCACTTATTCACAACCATTGCAAACAACCTTAGGCTGGTGTAGCTCTCTTCCACACAAATTGAGGTGCTCTAATTTATTGCAGGAATAATTCAATAGTGAACTGTGCCTTGCAATTATTGGTGTCAGCTGGAATGCTTACTGATTGTGTTAGTAAGAGAAATTATTTTGAATGAGTTGTGCATTTTGAAGTATTTTCTTTCTATTGATGGGCCACTACTGAAAAACATAATAAAATCTCCTGCTGCCTGCTAACCCTTCATTAATTTAAGCAGTGCTATAAGACCTGAGATTTTTTGCCATCAAGATCAGCATCTTCACTCTCCTTAATGGCATTTGTCCTTTATGTGTCAGAAAGCACAAAGAAGTTAAGTGAGAAAGAAATATGTAAATCCCAAAGAAAAAAATTATCTTGAAAATGTTGTTCCGATGTTATGGTTTCACTTTAGGTTTTTCAGATTCGTTCTGCCTCCTCAGTGGGTGGACAGTAATAGTAGACTCAAATATGAATATCAGTATCTTAAACCCTTTTTTTTTTTTTTGCATCTTGAAGCTGAAGCCAAATCTCTGGAACATTTTTGCCCGACTTTTCAGTTCTTGATAAAGATGTTGTTGTTGAATTGATATAATATCCATATTAAAAATTCTGGCTTGCTAGGGCATGAGAAGACTGAAGAAATCTATTTAAACCTGGGGAAAAATTATTTTCTTCTTCATTTTAACTATTAAGGCATAATTTTCATGATGTAAAATTTAGAAAGATTGTATAATTTTGATCCAATTTGACTGTAAATTGTGCATCTGACTCAGGATTTCAGTAACAGTCTTCACACTGCTTATCAACTCATATATGTCCATATTTCAATATATATAGAGAGGTATGAAAAATGTGCTTTAAACAGGCTTTTCTAGCGTGGAAATCTTTGACGTTTGTAATGGTTGGGAGATTTCTTTTCCCCCTTAAGTATTAGCTTTTTTAGTAAAAGTAGTGGCTACCTTTAGCCATCAATTTATTTCACTGCCTTTCTAATCCATTCATTATGGAGTCATTAGTAAATAGGTCGTGGGAGCCTTTCAGAATTAAATTGCATGGTCCATTATCACATATGGTTTTAAGGATCTTTCAGGGCAGAAATATTTTAGAAATAGGTATTGTACAAGTCATAGTCAACTGCTGTTATAGAGGGATTCACTCCTACACAGAGAAAGCATAAAAGTGGGAAGGGGAAAGAGGTTCTGTTAGTTATAACCACAAAAAGTAGCATTCAGATCCTCAACTCATCCCAGAATGTGTGCAGTGTAGGACCTCTGAAGACATAAAAATGTTTCACTGATTCTTAGGGCATCTGGGAATTTGATGTAAGATTGAATAAATTTAAAGAAAAATTCATTTTCTTCTTTTAGGGATCCTGTAAAGGTGTTTGGTGATATTTCCCAAGTTTTGTTCAGGTTATTCTGATATAAAGATAGCAATAACACTTGTAAATTTTACTCCTGGAAGTTTCATTCTGTAGAAAAATTTACCACCTACTCTGCACTGTCAAAGCCACAAAAGGACCGACAGTCTTCCATCAAATATGTGTTTGTATTTCATGCAATTACTGTTCCCCCTCGGTGTTTCCATTGCATGTGTAGAGTTATGTTTTCTTCAGTGGCAAACACGATTTAATATTTCAGCTCAGTCCTTTGTCCAGAATGCAATTACTCTTTCCTCTTTAAAGTAGGAGGAAAGCTTGAGGTGTGTGCAATAGATCGGTTGCAGTAGAGCCTGAGAAGCTTGGAGACACAACCTGATTAAACTGATGGCTTTCCTGCTTGTGTCACCTGGTGTCACGGCAGATCTTGTTTTACTTGTGGCAAACATTTTTGCCCCTCAGTAAGATTTAATATTCGTTAAAACAAAAACAAACAAACAAACAAAAAGGTAAATATTAGACTCAGAATACACTTGAAGTCCCCATTTCTGTTTACCATTCTGGTATCCACGTGTGAAAATATCAGTTTTGCTAGAAGTCAAATATGAGAGCCAAAGGAAGCTGTGCATGCTGGGTTGTTCAGGTACGTTCTGCAAGCACAGCACCAGCCTGGGGCTGGGAGAGGCTGCAGTGAACTCCTGTCTCCTGCCTCTCCTGTGTGCAGCTCTGCTGCTGGTGCTGCTCAGCATCTTTGATCAGTAAAGAGGCTTTTGAATGTATAATTAAAAGCCTGTTGTCAAAGAGTAATGAGATCTCTATCAGTAATAGATTAAAAGCCTAATTACATTCAAGTTAAGCCCCTTGTTTTAAAGGGGGTCTGAGTTTCCAGACAAGCTCTCTCCACTGTTGCACATAACTCAGCTGGACTGTGAAAGCTGCCAGCTGCCACCGCTGGAGAAGTGAAGGGAAGAACTGGGCTGGGATGACAGATGGCAACAGGTCTTCCTCTTAACATGCCCAGCCTGAGAGCCCAGCAGGATTTTGGGAGGAGGGAGGCAAATCCTCCCTAGGAAGCCTCATGTGCTCAGCCAGGGTTGTTGAGGGAGAGACAATTTGGCCAATATTTTGAGCTATTTGTTAAAAGAGAAACAGGAACACACTGATAGTGACAGGCACTTCCCTTTTAGCCAGAAGTCCAGTTATAAAATACTTGTTACTTTACAATTTGAAGTGGGCTGTAGCTGCACTCTAATATTACAGACTTACAGAACTTTTTTTTTGTTTGGCAGCAGGACTGGATTCTTTTGCAGAAATGTGCATCTTCTGAAGGTATTTGTTGTAGGGAAATACTGGCTTCTGTTGGATTCAGTGCTTGTTTCCAAGCTGGCTGGAAAGTACACAGTTCCTGTGTATTTGCAAGCATATGCTTCACAGTTGGTAAAGTTTGTGTATATATGCAGAAATTTCCCAGGGGAGCATCACAGTGAAGGACTGAGCCATCCCACTTGTAGGAACACAGCTGCTGGGCATTTGGGGTTATTTTCTCCCTCCCTCAGTACTGGCACTGTATGCAGTACAAATTCAGCATTTGAAGGAACTGCATATATATATATATTTTTTAAAGTCTAATCTGAAATATCAATGATCTGAACCTTGTGTTTTAAATGTTTTGCTTAGGGAATATTATATCACCATGGTGAAATGGGTAAGCAACACCAAGGCTGTGGTGAGATGGTTGAACAGAGCTCAGAACATCTCCATCCTTACAGTTTGTGAAACCACAACTGGGGCTTGTACAAGGGTAAGTTGTTTGGGTTTTTTTCCCCTAAGGTCTCTCTTCAAGGTTTCTTCTGCATTTTGTTTTCATATTCGGAAAAAGGTTTTTGGAAATCAGTTTGCAGATGCAGTAGTTGCAAGCTGAATATAATTAGTCAACAGGGAGGAAATGGATGTGAGAAAATTCCAAATGTGGTGAAATGATTTCATGCAATTAGCAACTTTGAGTGACATTTTCAGAATTACTAAGCTTTGTTCATTCATTAGCTTCAGTGGAAACTGCAGTTGCTGAACATCGTGTACTTGGGATATAAAGCAGTGACAAGCTTGTCCTCTCACAGATATTTTCAGCTGCCTGGTTTCTGCTCTTTCCCCCTGCAGAGTTTCATTTTAGATCTTTTTGTCTCTCACAGCTTACATATACTTAAGGGAAAAGGGTAAAATTCTTATAATTCCTTCAAAATTGATGGCAGAATTAAATAACTTTAAGGAAAAAAAATTGAAAGGCAAGAGGGATATTTCATTTTTGAATGTAAGCCAAGCTGAAATACATTTTTGTCTTTGAATCCAGCCATATCCCACCCCTGGACCCAGACTTTGACTTCTGACCCTCCTGCATTACATCTCTCCATTTTCACAGTCAATCTTGCATCTTGAATGCACTTGGCTGCTTTCCCATTCTGAGTCACAATCTCTTCCCAGAACCAGCTAAGAGTACAAATATTTTCTGTACATGCTGGTATCAGTAGCAGCAGATGCTGCAAAGCAGAGGGTATAATTTGGCAGTGTAAATGGTTATGAGTGATTAATGTTGGCCTCTGAGTCAAAAGGCTCCCATCAGTGTCTGCTCCTGAAGTCAGTCATGTTGAAGTGTTAGAGATTATTTCCAAACTCGTCAGCTTCTTTTGCTGCATGCTGCAGGGTGCTTTTCCTGACTCAGAAACTATGAATAAATCCCCAAAGGACGGATTAAGATTGTGACCATGGAGATTTGGTTGCTTTTCACCTGGTTCCTGAGAGCCTTTTGCCTTTTCATTAAGAAAGTTGGTCCTGAACCACTGTGAGCAGTTGCTTCTGAGAGGGAAACCTTTATGTGCTCCAAGGTCAATTGGACTTGTTTGGAGTAGGTGTCCAGGGAGCTGTAATCCAGGACATAATGTAAGAGAGAGAGACTGAGAAGTCCCACTCCAGAATACTTACAGTGCAGCAAAGAACATTTTTTGGAGGGTGAGGAAGGAGAGTGGTGCAGTCTCACCATTGTGAGCACAGCCCAGGCCTGGCTCGTCCTGGAGAGTTCCTACACTGCACCCTCTGGGATAAGGTGATGCTGTTGAAATCATTAATGGAAGAGGAAAGGCTAAATATTGTGAGAATTTTGCATTGTATCACACCATTTGATTTCAGCTGTAAGCCTTTTCTTTCCCCTAGGATTTTGTCCATGTCCTCAGTTTCAAAAAGGAATGTATAAAACCAGCTGCTGCAGTAGCTACAGATTTTTGTTTTCAGGCCATACATGTACAGATGCTTCTATAGCTAATACATTTTCATTATTTCACTGTGACACTATGACAATTTGCAGCAGCTGATGTATATTATATATATTTTTTCCCAACAATGTGTGGGAATATGTGTATGATATTTACTTGGTTTGGTTTTTTTGTTTTCAGATGGCATGATGTGAAATAGGAGTATGAATAGCAAAACCCAAGAATTTGTTTTTATTTTTTTCTCATGACTAATGTCACGCTACAACCCATTAAAGCACGGGATTGTGATTGGAAAAGGTCTCACAATTTGAGCTTGATTCTGGCTGTTTGCCCAGTGTTGATGAAGGACCTAAAATATCCAATTGTCAGATGATGCCTAGAGGTAAAAAACAAATAGAACTGCCTGTGTAAAGCTTCTTGATAGCTAATCAGAAAGGACTGAAATGGCATTCTTAGTTCCCCTGTGGTGTTCTACCAAAAACTCTGAATAAAGCAGCTGACTTAGTAATTAAATCATCATTTGTTTCAACACAAGTGCCAACAAAGAGAGGAGCAGATTGTAACACAGTAGAAAAACACCCCCATGAAATAGCTAGAGACCTTTTGCTGAATGTGGGAAATATTTTTTGTCTATAGCTATTCCATAAAAACAATTTTTTTCCTTTTCTTTTTCTTTCAGAAATACGAAATGCAGTCAGACCTGTGGCTTCCTAAACAGGTACAGTATCAATGCTATTTTTGGGTGCATAATGTTTAATTGCTTCACTGTCATTTTTATTTAACTGTGTGTTATTTTATAAGCTAATAAAATCCTGAGCCACCTGTGAGGGTTTTGGAGGCAGTATTCCCTTCAGTTTCTGGTCTGTCTGCATTCAGTTCAGTAAGCATTTATATGAACAGCTGATTAACTACCTAACTCTGGGATGGTTGAAGACAGAGCAGATGAATCCCATTCCAGGCATGTCCTATTTACTGTGATTTGTTTCTGATTTAAAAATGATCTCACCAAATTAAAGCTGAAGGAGTTCAAAGATTAGAGGACGTATGGGCTATAATGGCAATATACTTTCTGGAATGAGAAACTACAGTATTTCTAAATTCATACCCAGAACAATATGTTTAACTAATATGTCATGAATTATTCCACTTTCGTAGCTTCAGAAGAACTGTCCAATAACTGGATGAAACACATTCTATTTAAACTACGTTTCAGGCTTCATTTTGCAACATGCAAATGAGAAATCATTTTAACAAAACCCCCATGCTTTTACAGCAAGCTATTTTCCTTTAATATTTCTGTGCAAAGTCAGACGTGGAGAGATGGTATCACATCAGGCTACAGTTTGTGGTGAGACCCTGGTTCAGAATATCACTTCAATGTGCTTAGTTTTTCCATACACCTTTATCAAAATCAGTGGACATTAAATGTGTACTTAGTGAGTCCAAGCCATTGAAACTTTTGTTCTCCTCACCAGTAGGAGTTCTCTCTGTCATTATTTATATGTCTGTAAAGGAAAGGGTCCTGGGAAGTCCCTCTGCATGAGGAATGCGATTACCAGAGCTGGTTTGTGAGGAAGAGTTCTGCAAGGGCTGTAACCCCTGCTTTAGGACAAGATTGCACACGGCATGAACTGTATTCAGCTTTAGCCACCACATTTTTCTTAATCTTAGCAGAATATACTTAAAACGTAAAGATTTTACTCCAATTGACTTCTGAACACAGCAACTACCAAAACCAAGGGGATAAAAAAGTTTAGGCTGACCTTTAGTTAAGGAGTGTAATGAAAAGTTGATCTTTCGTCAAGGAATGTAATGACAAGTTGATCTTTTGTGAAGGAGTGTAATGACAAGTGTGCCAGACTAAGGCAGGGTTACATTTCCAGAACGAAGAACCCGTTTTCTCCAAGGACGGCAGTAAGTTCTTCATGACGGTGCCGGTGAAGCAGGGCGGCCGGGGCGAGTTTCACCACATAGCCATGTTCATTGTGCAGGTAAGGCTCTGTTCAGGCTGCTTTCAACATCCTGCTGCTCGTCTGGGACTGCTGCTGAGGATACATCACCCAGGCAAAGGCCTGCACCTCAGTTTAATCAGAACACTTGTGTCGTGGTCATTTGTCCTCTCCAGCTTGTCACTCAGTGCACTGGGGACATATTGATTACTTCTTCCAGAATAAACACTAATTTTGCCCTCTCTGTATGCACTATACATGGATATTTTAAAAATAATCTTAAATATCTGTTCAGAATCTGCTCTGACACAGAACAGTAAAGGGAGGCAATACCCAAACTTAAAATTTGTGTGGAAGTTGGGACACTTTTATTACCCTCTGCAACATTTTTCATGGCTCCCATCTCCCAGGGTCATTACTTTTCCCAAAGAAGAATCTGAAAGAAGATAAATTTGCAGTGTGACTTTGAAGGTCACCAGTATGAAGTTATGATGAACTAATAAAGGAAAT
>VZTJ01001091.1:932671-1021946 GCA_013397795.1 Orthonyx spaldingii | reverse complement strand
AACTAATAAAGGAAATTATGCCCTGGAACGGAGCACTCCAAGGCATCTATTTAAATCATCAGAGCATTAATCCAGGTGCTTTAGCAGAGCCATGTGACATAGGAGGGATTACCACAGTACCCAAAACATCAAAATAACAGACTTGGTGCCAGGCAGCTCTGTTGTCTGCCTTTATATGTCAGTGTTCTGGTAGGAACATTATTAAGTCTGAAATATGTTCACAGTGTACAGCAGACATAACAAAAGAACTTTAATGAAAATTTAACCTGAAGAAACAAGAACAAAGATACTCATTCACTAGAGTAAATATATCAGGAAAGAGTTAGTGAAGATAAAAGGGATCACAGACATGTCAAATTCTATTTCCTAAAGAAAACACTAACTCAGATGACAGTCTGGTAGAGGTGTGTTAATATAATAACCACATAAAAATTCACACCAGAGCAAAACCATTGAGTTAATCAAGTCTTATTTTGTTATCTTTCACAATATGAGTAAGTATCTTAAAAATACATGAAAGAATAATGATCTAGATCTGAAAGTTCACTTGCAACATTCCCAAAGATGTTACAGATACAATCAAATTTGCCTTAACCTTGTAGGCTCTGACATTTCTTACTAGTAGAAAGCCTGGGAAACCTGATCCTAATTCCGGAAAATATTTAAGCAAAGATTAAGCCCGCTCCTATCCAATAAGGTAATTAAATATATGCCTACTTTTAAACACATCTTTTAACTCCAGCAGAATAATGTTTAAAGTCAAGCTTATGTTTCAGAATTTAGAATTCTGTCCCTTTTAGGCCGAATTAGAGCCCTGGGTATTACGCAGCTCCAAAACTAAAAAATACTTCTATTTTGCCTGCCATCAGCATGAATAAACAAATCTGAATGGTATCACCAAGGACAAATTTGGCTTTAAGGATGTAGCTGCTCCTAGAAGAAGGAAATGTGATATCCCATGTATCAGCCATTATTCATCAGTAAGCAACGTTCTGTGTGGTAATGGGGCTGATACAGAGCAGTAAAGGGCAGGAAATATGTTTATATGATGTGTTTTACACACTGCATTAATCTGATTGTCCATTATTTCTAAAGCAAACATAGAGGCATAAAAAGTATATTAACCGTTGCACATAAAGCCTTTGGTCACATTCGATGTTTGTCACACCTTGTGAGAGCCACAGCAGCACAGCCCTGCAGAATTTAAAGCAGTCAGCACATCACCAGAACCCAGATGGTCACAGCTTTTCTGTGATGGAAAAGGGTAACTCTGGAACTGGGCATTGAGGTTCTCATTCCTTCTCTGTGCCCTCAGAACGGGCACCAGCCCATTGACAGAAATCAGCCTTTGTGTGTAGCAAAGTTACAACACAGAACCAACGTGAGCTTGCAAGGATAAAGAGGCAAATTTTAATGGCTCACTTTAATTTCATCACTGATGCTGATTTCTCAATCTTCCAACAATGCTGGTCTTTCTCAGGCTGCATTTCTTTGGCTGCACTTCAGAAAAGCACGTGTCAGTGACACAAACCCCTTAGCAGAGGCTTCTAATTAAATCCTTCTGCAGGGAGAAGTTACTGTCTGAAAGGTTACTGTCTATCATGGGCTATTTACTGTCTGAATGTAGAGGGCTGGATGTGTGGTTCATTGTTTTCAAATGCTTTTACTAACTTATGAAAAATTTAAAAGAAACTGATCTCAGAATGGGATTGAATCATGTCTTATGTATCTAGACATTTCTTTCATGGAGTTTTGCGACTCTTAGAAAGTCTCTTTTTTTCTAACCACAAAATAAGAATTATAAAGTAACTTTAATGGATCAAGGCGATAACTTCAAGCTTCATAAATTATGTATTATGGCTGTAACCTTGAAAAATAACCATGTTTATTAACGCTTGGCTGGGCTTCTTATTGCTGTTTCTTGTTAGATTCTGTGATCTTAATATTTAAATATCTCTTTCAATAGTTGCAGCTTCTCTCTCTCTAGAGAAGAAATAGTCACTTACAATAAATCACTAATATGTATTTTAATCATTGCTGGAGACAGTAGTGAATATCAGAATCTTCCTGAACGGGGAGCCCTCGTCATTAACATTTGTACAGCACCTGGCACAATATCCTGATTTCATTTGGTACTTGCAAGGCTTGTCGTAGAGTTGCTACATCATTCTTTCCTTGTGGATCTGCTAGGAAACAGATCAGTTCTAAGGGACTTGGTTCTGCCTTGCCAGCTCCCAACATGTCTCATAGGGATCCTGGAGCATTTTCTGCTCTTTAGTTATTGCTGCTGTTGTTGTGGAGCCCAGGGTACAGTTCAGAAATATATGGATTTAAAAAAACAAAAACAAAACAACCTTTTCGCCTTTATGACTTTTTGGAGGCCATGTAGCCACTGAGTATCACCTCTGAAATATCACCCCTTTTCTTTACAAAGTTTGCCTTGAATTTTAAAACTAAGAATTTGTATATCCAGGCCAAGCATAAGAACCCTAATATGGAAAAAAACACATACAGGGTGTTCAAGCTGCGAGGGTTGAACTTTTAATCTTCAATAGCCTGCGCCACAATTTTACCTTCTGCACTAGGAAACACCCTCAGATGAGCTTCTTACTTCAGGTTTTGTTGTTTTTATGTGTCTGATGAGGAGTGTGCTGCAACTCCCAGCCAAAGAGTTGGTTTTGCCATTTACGAGCATTGCATCCTGACTTCTATTGTTTGTTGACACGGGGGCAACTGAAAGAAAAATTGTGCTGAAAACTGAGATTATTTTAATGACTTTGAAAGGTTTATAGATGGGAGGGAAAGGATAAGTGAAGTTCAGGCCTGTCAAAATGTGAGGTTTGTGGTTTGATGTTATGTCTCATATTAAAGTTTAAAAAGCTGTAATCAGTAATGACATGTGCAGGCAATCCTGCTAGGCAAAGAAAAATGCAGCAAGGTGAAAGTTAATGTTTTCCATCTCTCAACAGCCTAAAAGTGAACAAATCAGTGTGAGACACCTGACATCGGGGAACTGGGAAGTTATCAAAATCCTGGCATATGATGAAAATATGCAAAAGATGTAAGCAGTATTCTCTTTGTTTATAAAATTTTTTTTTTATTTTATAAAAATTTGTAAGTTTATAAAAATTCAAGTTATTAAAGTTGAATCCATTTAACTGGAAATTAAACAATATTTCTTTCACTTTTGAGCATTACCATACCTTTGACACGCCTGAGTGCATAGGGTGCAGTTGTAAGACAATTCATGTGCCATTCTTTTCCTGAATGCTTTTTTATGCAGAGGGAAAGAAGCACACCATGATATCACTTGACTCTGTATTTTTCTGAATAAAAGGAATCAACACACAGTGCAGCAGTAGTAACATTTTGGTAACTTCTTTCCTGAAATCCAGATAAGAAGTCATAGTAAATTTTTAGTACTTGATAAAACATCACACCATTGCTGCATGAGGTCTCAGAGTTTTGGGGATCTGATCCAACTTCATAAATTCAAATTATTTGTAGAGTTTATCAGAACTCCTGATTCTCATCCAGCTCAATCACAGAGAAATCTTTCCCAAGCCCATCTTAGTGACAGAGTGGAAGGAAATGCAGTACGTATTTGGTGATTTTGGAGAGGAGAATAGAACTAAAATGTCTGAAGGCTCCACCTAGTTTCAGTAGATCTTGCTTAATTTTCACCTTTATCTGTCCATGGCAAAAGTTACACAGATATACCTAATTCTCATTTTCTGTAAAAGAAATGATATTTCAACAAGAACTTTTTTGAGGCTGCAATAAGTTCGCTCTTCTCCACTGGTACTGGAGAAAACCCTTTTTCACGAGTCCTTCTATGGGTTTTGAAAATACATATCCATAGAGAATTTCCTGGTACTTCTGTAAGGCCCGGGGGTAACAATGAGGTCTGGATGCCCTCAGGCTGCAGAGAGGTGGCAGATGGCACATGGGCTGCCTCAGCCACTTGGTGGGATTGCCCTGCCCTCCTTCTGCCTATCAAGCAGAAACTTTGTGGGAATCTCATCAGGGAAACACCAAGGGCTTGTCTTGGTGTTCTTGCAAAGTCTCTTTCCCCCTATACAAACTAGGTGGAAGAAAAAGTTGGCTTACAGCTCCAAAAGGCTTTCAGATATATCATAAGACTTAATGTAATATATTATATAATTTCATTGTGACCTTTATCTGCTACTTGGATTTATATTGCAAACTCTCGGAGTGAAGCAGAAACTTTCTCTTCTGTAACTTTAACATTCAGAGAGGTGTCCTGGTTGCTACTGGAGCTCCTGGGCATGACAGGAATTAAAAGCATGAAACCCTGTGTTCATCACTGTTTTAAAAGGAAATTACACATCTTCTGAAATAACTAATCTGTATATTGGATCTAAATTCAATCTTGGAACTTAGGTTTATGTATAAGTATTTGATCTTCATGGATATTTGTGGATTTTTAATTTTTACAAATGTTAGTTACAGTGTCTCTCACTTCTCTAAAGACTACCCAAGTCAGACAGTTTACTAAACTGAGTTTAACTTTTTTCTTTTTTGGAGCATAGTTATTTCTTAAGCACTGAAGAGTCCCCAAGAGGAAGACAGCTGCACAGGTAAGAGGTACATGGGGCTGTGTTATCAGCTTCTTCATCCCAAACCATAAGTGCTATGGTGCTTGGGTAATCATTTATATTTTGTAAAAATTAGTATGCTTGAGCTGTAACAAGAATCACAGCTTTTCAAAACTAAAATTTCCAGTATTTTCCATTTTCTAGAAATGGAAAAGTTTCCAACACAAAATGTTTTAAATGTTTTTACCACTTATGTCTTCACTAGTCCTTTATAAGCACCTAAAAATTAAACCTAAATACAAGCATGTGTCTTAAAAGTAATCAAAGTTTTCTAAATAAAAATATTTATAGGGTTTAGTCTTGTAAGTTACAGTGTGTGGGCAAAACACAACTTAAATCTGAGGTTAGTGGGGCTTTTCATGGTGTCCTACTAATGCTGTTACCCCCCAGCACTGTGAGTTACTGCAGTGCCAGTGGTGCTTTGGGCAGCCTTTGGGTCCTGTCCACATTGCCCAGTTAACAGCACAGCAGCCCAGTGAGTCACCCTGGAACTGTTTGCATCAGTCACAAAAGGAGCCAGTGGTGTTTTGGCAAGTTTGGGGGCTAAAACAAATTCTGTCATTCTGATGGGCTAATTCATGGTTTACTGTATTTTATTCCAATGTAAAATGATTCTGATCATTCTTTCCCCCAGTGTATCAACAGTGGGGTCATTGACTCGCCAGTGTCTCTCGTGTAACTTCTTGAAAGACGAGTGCTCGTACTTCAGTGCAAAGTTCAGCCCCATGAACAGGCATTTTCTCCTGCACTGTAAAGGTAAGCCACGGGCACAGGGTGTAATGCTGTTTGCTTCTGAATCAGTGTATTCCCTAGAGAGGGGCATTAGGCTGGAGCCTAACATTTAGCTCAGTAATGGATTACTGATATTTCTGTACAGAGCCTACTCCAAGACTGCAAGTGAAGGTGTTCTGTGTAATAACTAAATAATGAGTGATGTCAGAAAGCTGCTCCAATCCTGACACTTCTGTCCAAGTAAAGGGCATCAACTTAAATTCACCCTAAATCAAATTCCTTCACCAAAAAATCTGGAATTTATGGTGATGGTGCTTTCATTTGTAACAGTTTATTATTTTATGTATTGGAACAGATCTTGTGTGACTATACCTAGTTAAAAAATGAGAGCCTGTGTTCCGTAGCAGTGTTTGTACACGTGGATGTGCAGTGTATCTATACACCCCCATATGTATGTGTATGGATGCATCTACCAAAAAACAGCTGTGGTTTAATCCCCAGAGACAAATCCTCTATATCAGTGCAATTGTAATAAATAACTCAGGGTGGTTTACTATTAGTTGCATTCCAGTAGCATTAAATGGCACCAATTGCCTTCAGATTTTCTGTATAAACAAGAAACTAGAACCATGCCACACAGAGAAATTTATAACCTACACACAGGAAATAAACACTGATATATATAAGTGATAAAAAAAAAATTCAAAAAAGCATGAGACAATCAGTAATAAAGTACATAGGGAGACCTGTTGTCCTTGAAACTTCCAAAATTTTACATACACCATCGCCCCCAGTATTTGTTCATAGCTAGGATCAGAGTGAAAAGAGTAGAGTGCAATTCATCTGAAATACATATGAATAGCTCATTTTATATGCATCCTATTTTTCTATTTCTTTTGCACCTCTACTGCTTTTTTTCTCTTTTTCCCCCACAAAAATAAAATACCTGCTGACTTGATCACTAAATGTATCCAAACAAAGAAACTATGAATATATATTGGCTAAAATGAGGGTTTTGGCTTTGGTTTTGTTGTTTTGGGTTGTTTTTTTCTGGAAATGCACCTACAATACTAAGCTGATTAGAAGAATATACAAACTGTGTGGTTTCTATGTGGTTAAATCGGTAACAGAAGTGATGGAGCTAATCTTGAGGTCCTTCTCTGAGTAATGAGCTCCTCATGCTTTAAGCAGAGTTTTCCCTTGTGCTTGTCATAATCCCTGTGGGGTAAGACTCAGATTCCTGCAGGAGAGAGGGTTGATAAATTGGGAAGAGTTTTTTGCCCTGAATCAGCAATGTGCTGGGGTCCAAAAGCATCTTGTTATTATTTTAGCAATACTCAGCCTGCAATTTTTAACGTATTCCTTTGATATAAAAATGTGGATGCCAGCAGGGGGTTGTGCATGTGATTACTCACAAGCTCATGACTTTCAGTGACTTTGGCAGTTCTGTATTTGAGCTGGGAAGGCTGCAGATCATCCTCCCAGGACTGAACCCACACTCCACTGAGTTGCACCAGTAGACTACCCTGAGCTGTAGATGTTGGGCAGGGATGATAAACCACTGTCATTAATTTTTCCTGCCTCTGACATTAATGTACAGGTGCTGGCTGGGAGTTTTTCAGGAGTCTCCTGTGTTTCTTCAGAGCTTGGCAGGTACAGGAGCAGCATTGCCCCTGTGTAGTGCCAAGGCTTTGGGCTGGGTTGGGTGTTTGACAGTGTCGAAGTGGATGGCACGGTGACCAAAGAACTGGCATCAAACTCTTCTGCTTGTGAGAGTGTGAGGCAAACTGCTCTGAGGAGACAAAAGGCACATCTGCCGTGTGCATACACACTCGTTTTCCCACAGCAAAAAGCTTTTACCAAATTGTTGCAAAAGCAATTTGCCCAGAAAAACCCTTGGGGGACTCTGGACTGCTTCGATCTGTAGAAGTTTCAATTCTTCAACCTCCTGTTTACCCACGAGCACCTTTATTAGGATAGTTTTTCCTCCTTAGTTTCCCTCAGCCAGGAGATCTCTCTCATTTAGCAGCTGTATCCATCTCCAGAGACTCTCCTGAGTGAGGAGTTCTTTCTTGCCTGGTAGATGCAGGACTGGCTCCTCAGCCTCTCCGTTTTGGCAAGCACATCCTTTGCACTTATTTTCCACACTGCTTGTGGATTTTTCCTTTAGCACTTCATGAACACTAGCAAAATACTCTCTCCACTGAAATAAAATAGTTCACAGAGGGAGTAATTGTTTCTCCCCTTTTATACAGCAGGAAATAAGCTGTGGGTTTGGGGTTAGTGATAGGAGGTCAATAGGAAATCCAAGTGCTGTGCTTAGTTCTGATGCTCTGTAACACAATGCCTGTAACACAAATTTGTCTTCTTTTTCCCTGATCGGCTTTTTAATCTACTTCAATCTCCCTTTTTTCAAAATCTGTCATCATCCTTCCATCTTTTAGTATGACGAATAGAGTTAGGCTGGAAAACATCGGTGCTTTCCCCCTCAGAAATGGTCTTTGTTAAATAAGAATTTAAAGCAAAATGACAAATTCGGAAGTAAAAAGAACTGGAAATAAAAACAAACCAAAGCAAAAGAGACATCTGAAGAAATTGTCTTCTCAGAGAGCTAAGACAGAAAGCTGTGATTTGTCAACAATCTACCTGAAAGATTTTTGTCAATCGTCCCCCTTGAGGGAGAGAATGAAATTGATAAAAATCTTCAGTGAAGGCTGTGAATGCCCTCATGCTATTTATCTCAGGTATTTACATTTCCCTAGGCTCATGCCATAATTAATTGAGAGAGACAACATCTCAAAACACATAAATTAGGCTCTTTCTATGAACTCTCAAGGGGAATTGTTTTTTTTTTCTGAAAAAGAGAGTTGTAGCTCCTAATTTCAGAGGGTCCATGCCTTTATGTGCCACGGGGTCCTCAGGGACTTCAGCTTTTCTGCAGTGTTCTTCCTCGCCCAATAATGACTGAATGCTTGGAATTTAAACTCTGAGGTAAAACTAAGCTTCTCACGTGTAAATTCCATGTTGGGGGTGGGGACACAAGATTTTCTTTTGCAAGTTTACACTGGTGGGGATCATCAGAGCAGGGGCAGCAGGCTCAGCTCTGCTTCTGAATATGCTGAACACTTGGTCATGCCAGTTTCACAAACCCCCTTGGGCATTTGCACTGTAGCTGTAGACATGAAAATTATTCCTGGTGCTTTTAGTTTCTTAGTGGTACAGTAAAAATAAAGTATGTGAAATAGGAATAGGCTACATCACACCTAGATTTAACTGTGATGCTGTTGGTTTTGCAGAGTTGGCCTACCAAGGGAGCTTCTTAAACAGATAATTAAGTGAAATATAATTTTTCAACACCTCTATCGCTTTTCTATTGAAACTATAAGTGACTATTATCATTAATTCACTTCCCAGTCAAGCTAAAGTTCCTGAGTGTCAAACTGCTATATTTTACAGAGTACTAACTACACTTCCTCTATTTTTCTTCTCTCCTCAAAACAGGACCAGGTGTTCCAGTTGTAAGCGTGCACAGGACAAGTAATACTGCAAGTGAGTATCCCGTATGAAATAAGTAAAGTTTCTTATCATCCTTAATTTCTTTGGGGAGTGTTGGAGAGGGGAAGGTAAGTACATGATAATGTCATGCAAGTACATGAAAAGTAATTCATATAAAGTGCTATTAATTACCTTTTAGCAGCATCCACATAAGCAAATGATAAGGAAAGAAGTGAATCAAATGACTAAAGCTTTCCCAGGCTTTTCAGATATGTTTTATACTAAATACATGTGGCTCATCTTCTGTTTACACCTGAGTGAATTAGATGGCAGGTTGGTCTTCATCCCTTTCAGCCCTGTGTAGATCATGCTGCCATTGCAGTACACTTCCTCTGCTTTTAGAGATGATCCTAAAGTTACAATCCAATTATGTTGAAGTCAGGTGCAGTCCTTGGATGATTGATCATAAAGGCTGACCTACATATGGTGATTTAGTCCTTCTCTTTTATTTCTCAAATCAGAACAACTCCACTGACATTTTCAATGAAGAACAAATCCAATAACAAAGGCTTTTTAGGAGAGTATTCTATACCTCTATTTGTCAAGTTTTCCTCATTGTTTTTTTGTATCTTGATGCCAAATCTGTTGCTGTTTGCTGGTTGCTGAGGTACTTTATAATGGAAGACTCCTTCAGCAGTCGAATTTTCCTGGTGGTGCAGCAGAGGTAGCAACTCTGGCACCTCCAGCCCCATGGTGACTCCACAAGCATGGAGGTGTGGATTGCAGGAATGGGAGGACGACTTTTCACTGAAAGGCACTAAACCAATTCTTACATATCCTTATTTCATTAACTGAATTACCCCCAGGGTTTTTCCCAGAATCCACAAGTCCTGAACTGAACCTGTCTGCATCCCCCTTGTCCTGGGCCAGTCTCTGTTCAGTGATAACAGTGGAGCTGATCTTGCATGTGGAAGTAGCACCCTGATCAATAGTGCCATGCTATGAAGTGTTAGTTAATGTCTGCACTTTGGTTTCCTTTCTTTTTCTTTTTTTCCTTTTTTTTTTTCTTTTTAGTTAATGCCACTGTTTGTGTTTGCAAAGCCCAGTGCCATGACACACCAAGGGCAGGGAGTTTTACCCAGCTCAGTAAAGGGTAGCTACAGCTCAAAGTGAATGCATTTTAGACTTCTGTAGAGCTCCTCAGTTCTGTGAAGGCAGACTTTTGCTCTTTATTACCTGCATCTAAAGTACTGTTGAGTGTGAATTACTGAAATAGAGATTTATGTGCAGCACCTTAGAGGAAAATAAAGCAAGTCAGGATAGAGGGACGTTGTTTGTTGTAACAACAAAAAGCCAAATAATAAGAGAGATAATTTACCATTAGTGTTTCAGTGCAAGATTAGATTATCCTCTTCAATTCATAAAGGAATGATTAAGGATTACTTCAATTATTCCATCCTCAGACTATAATTACAGCATTTTGGTTGACTGCCCAGAACAAGCATTCTCCTCAGATTATCTGTTTTGGCCTTAAATGAAGAGTTTATTATTTAATTAAAAAAAAAAAAATCTAAATTTTGGAAGCAAGATCAGGAATTTGAGTTTAAAAAAAAAAAAAAAAAAGAACAAATTAGCCATTCTTTAAACCAAACTGGTGTCTTGCTCTTGGTTGAAGTGCAGAAGACAGATAAGGACATGGAGTGACCACATTTAACTGTGCTGGCTAAATATTGCCTTGGAATAGGTAATATTGGGAAAAAGGATGCCTGCATGAGGCTTAGGATCCTGCCCAGCAGAGCAGCCTTGTGCTGTAACAGCTGCTGTTAGGATTTGTCAAAGATGCTGATATTCATGTTGGTCATCAGGGATTTGATTGGTAGTGCTTAATGAAAACAAAGCTTGCCAAAGCCAAGAAAATGAACTGGCTGTGTGTCTTTTTGAATTGAGAAGTAGTTACGTTATAAAAAATGTATTTACAAAAGAAATTAATTTACAAGATTAATTGCAAGGTTAATTTACAAGATCATTGCACATTTGTCTCTTTTACTTTAATCTTTTTGAATCTTGAAGTATCTGTAGTGTGATGATTCTCCATGCTTTTCAACATGGTTTTTCTTCCTGTTTTCTAGAGTTTTATATTTTGGAAAATAACCCTGTGTTGAAAGAAGTTGCTTTTAAGAAAAAGAATTACAAGACTGAAATCAAAATGCTTCACATTGAGGATTACGGTAAATCTGGCAAAATGTTATTTTGGCAAGCCAAAAGCTTGCTTACAATGTTACTGTTTTTCATCTGTGTAACTACCAGCCTTTAATGTTTTGCTCTTTTCTTAAAAGAATTCCCTTTACAGTTGTCACTGCCCAAAGATTTCACGGATCGAAACCAGTATGCCCTTCTATTAATAATGTAAGTATCCATTTGGAACCACTCAAAATAATAAAAAAGTACTTCACAGAAAAATTTAACTCTGAAATTAGAATTTTCTAGTGGTTTTTTTACCTCTTGTAGGAAAAGTACCTCATGGATTTGAGTTGATAAATCAAAAGACTTGTTCTTGGGAAGATTTTGTGACAGGTGCTGTCTGGTAGAGATGCCTGGGGTTTTTTTGAGCTAGTCAAACCTGACTGTGCTTTGCTGTACTTTCATGTACGGGAGGCACTGGCGTTTCTGATGCTGTAGCTTCGAGTAGTCCTGCAGTGTTTCCTGGGCCCTTACTGCTCCTACCCACAGAGCATCTCACTCAGAGCATGTGCTCCTTTTCATCCAGGAGAGAAATCAGTAGAGCTTCCAAGAGGGGCTCAGTTCAGATGCATAAAGCGAAACTGCTTTTAGGAACACCAGAATGAAGAAAAAATTATATTTGATCATCAGTGGTTGAAGGCATGATAAGCGTGATCCAAAGTCTGTTGATTTTTGTAGAAAACCTTCGTGGGAGGAGGATGGTAATCCCTGGAAACCTGTGCTGTTCTTTTAAAAGGAGATGGGATGTGTGTTTGTTGCAGGGAGAGTCAGCCTTTAAATTCTGTGTCTACACCTGTGTAGCAGAGGAAAAGAGCAGAGTCACGAGCGTGCCTGAACCTCACCTAGGAAAAGTGCTGGTGGCCAGCTCAGGGCATCACTCCTTTCTCCACCCAGACTCAGCATGGGTGGAGAGGGCTTTCCTGGACCTACAGTGCTTCTTGCAGTCCCAGCTGGAAGGAATTGATGTGAATTTCAGTAACAGGAGAGTAGGAGTGCACTGCTAAATTCGTGAAAATGCCACGTTACTGAGCTGTGGTCACCTGGAGCAGCTCCCTCGGTGACAGCACAGATCCTTGGTGTTGAATATGAGGTGTTTACGGACTTGAGCTGCTGAACGATCCCAAATTCCTCCATAGGACAGAAAGGCACAAACCTGCTTATTTTTAAACACAGTTTGTGTTTTAAAACTCAGAATTTTCCACTGTAATTATCTGCAGTTGTGGAAGCTCTCTGCTTTAATTGGCTCGCGGAGTTATTTTTCTTTTCTTGTGGAGAAACAGGACACATGGATTTTATTTCATCTCTGCAGCATTCCTGGCATGATCTTGGAGGCACGATTATATTTTAAGCAGCTCTTACGAGCGCCCAAGGCAAACTGACTCTGTGAATTGACCCCAGCAGCACTGCAGGGACTTGCAAACACTTGTGCTTATTCCTTTTTCTGAGAGCGAGGAAACACGAAGGTTTCAGCAGTGCAACGCTTCCCTTTTCAAGTAGCCTAGTAAATACATAATCTGCCATATACAGTTGTGGTAAAATATGGGGTTATATACTCGTGTAGAACCTAGAGAAGACAGAAGGGAAAGATCAGAAACATGAGAAGTCCAAGGCCAGAAATCACAGGAAAAGAAAAAAAAAAAAGCAAACAAACTAAAGAAAATGCTATTTTGAAATGTTTTTAGATATCAAGAGTTGAAAGAACTGAGAACAGTATTGAGGCAAGGGCTGAATTTAAATTTACCAAAGTTGTTAGTACCCAGTGAGCAAATAATGTGGCCAAGTCATAGAGTGTGGATATGTTTTATAATTGTTTTATTTTTTTAATGATAGGCATGTGAGATTAAAAGGAAATTCATCAATTTATGAATACAGATTGTTGTATCTACATTTATAGTATGAAGACTTTGGTTCTTTTAGGTGAGATTCTTATCTTTGCAATACTGAATTCTCAATGTTAGCTTCAGCAGGGGTTAGTTTCATACTGAAGGTATGAAACTGAAAAATTTAAATCTGTCCTGGCTCATGTAATGTAGCATGTTTTGTGTCCTCCTCTTCCCTAGGAGAAAAACAAGTTATATTAAGCTGTATTTCTTCAGCAGCTTTTTACAGACTTAAAACTAAGGTTGCCAGCAATCCCTTTTTCTATTAAAGATGTCCCCAAATGAAATATAAAACTGCAAACTGTCACTGAAGTTATGGGAGGTTCCCTTGTGGGATGATTATTTGAGCCTAATAAATTCTGCCTAGCTCTTGAGAAAGAGCAATTGGATATCTGTGGGTGTACAGGGGGTAATTTCTTGACCCACGCAGCTCCAAATTGACCTCCTAAGGTTTATTTCATGATCAGAAGTACTACTTTCCAAAAAAAAAAAAAAAGAGACGTATTCAGGCCCAAGGAGAACATGTAGCTTTTACAGGGAACACTGGTTAGCTGTGTAGATGATATCATTTCCCAGATACTTGACTTTTCTGAGTCCCGGAGTGGTATTGTTGGGACTGATGGAGAAACACCCTGTTCCTACTGCCAGCAGTGTTAGATGAGAGTTAGTGGCTGATAGCAAGTGCTGTCTCTCATACTGCTCAGCTGCCCCTGCTTTCCTTCTTATATTCTCAGCCATGATATGATTATCATTATATTCCAGCTATTGAGAGAAAAACCTTTGAAAACGAATGCTTACCAATTTCCTTGGTAAGAATGTTGGTTTAGTTGTACATCCATTTTGTTTTTTGAAAGGAGATTCTATAAAACATCTTGATCCAGGCCATACACTTATATATAAAGAGGATATTTGTGTCTGGAAATAAGTGGGGTTGACTTTTCATCTCTGACAGGGGCTTAGAAAAAAGGGAGGGAAGGGAGGGAGGAAGGTGATTTTATGATGGGGATGAAGTTTGGTGCAGTCTGTTGTTTGGTTTTTTTTTTTCCAAATCACTGAAAGCCAGTAGCCATTTCAAAGCTGCATGACTATGATAAGGCTTCTGAATTCATGCAAGGGTGTTTGCAGGTAAATTTGAACTTCCAGCACATGGTCCCCAGATGCCTGAGTGTTAAGGCTGAATCCTGGAAGGAAACCTGTACCAGTGGAACCTGGTCCTGGTGTGAAACCTGGGTGTGAACTGAGTACAGTTTCGTGTGGGTACGAGCTCAACATAAGGACCAGGACCTGATTATCCTGTAACCTTCAGCGTAAAGACTGTGTGAACATTCATCCATTGGCAGCTGCAAAGCAAGCTGCAGTGCTCAAATAATAGATCAGTGTATTGCTGGGTTCAAATTTATGTCCATCTGGATGGCTGGACTGTCTAACAGATCTCATGTAGAAACCAGTTGTGTTGACTGGCACTATTTTTCTTTCCAGAATTGTGATGAGTAGCCCATAAAATGTTAAATAGATGAAAACACTTTCCTTTCTTGCATTTGTTCACCTAAACCACTGATAATGTTTCACACTCAGTTTCCTTCTGATGTAATACAGTGTCGCTGTATATTAGAGAACTGCACGGTAATTGCCTGAAAAAGTGATTACCATCTCTTTTCTCTATAATTAAGATCAAAGTTTAAATTTTAGATCCTTGATTTCCTCATTATGGTTCACCTTACTCATTAAAAAAGTTGGAAGATACACTTCTTGGTAACACAGGAAATGATTAAGTAAAGACTGGCATTTAATCTGGGTAATAAAATCAGAGTTGATAATCATTCTTTATTTTGCTTTGATCGTAATTAACCTCATTCCTTCAAATGTGTAGATAATGTGTCTTAAATATCAGTATCTATTATTTAACGCCATTGAAAGTTGTCCAATATGTAAGTGGATATTGTAAAACTGAATCAGTGGCGAGAGTGTTCTGATATTTGAGGGTGGGGAAAAACAGAGTATTCTTCAAAGTAACAGTGAATTGTCTCCAAGAGATTTCTGTTTGTTTATTTGTTTACTTGTTTTCTTATAATTTGGTCATAAACAGGAGTTGGTTTACCTGGTTTTGAACTGATGACAGTTTTAGGCCTTGCACAGGCAATCAAACCTGTTTATACCTCCAGTGAATGCACTCTCGGGACTGATAGCAAGACGAGGCAGTAGGGTTGGAAAGTGAATGTCTTTTGCAGCTTTGAGAACAATCCATTAAAAGACTGGAAAAAATATAGAGAGGCATAATGCAAGTATTGGGAAATATTCGGGACCTGAGGTACAGTAACACTTTGGCAGTTAACAGCTGTCTTGTGTACCTTTCTCTCTTAAAGGATATTACTCATTCTAACTGGCAACTGGCAAGTGTAAAAATATCTGGTAGATTCCACTACTTGATTACAATATGCCTGCAAGGGGGACATCCCTGAAGTCCCTTTTGTTTGGCCAGGTTTTCCTCTGTAAAACTGCTGAAAACTTTACTTTTGAGGGGATCCCTAAGTCATGTGAATGATTCATGAATTGCTTTGCCAGCCACTCTGCTCATGCCTGTATCCATCCTGCCTCTGGAGAGTGTGCCAGTGTTTCACTGACCCTTTGTGTTTCTGTTACATAAAGTAGTTGATGAAGAGTCTTTTCTTCTCTTCTCTTTTAGATTTTCTTCCCCATTCTTTGAACTTTGTAATGTTTCTCAAGGCCTGGAGAAGGATTCATTTAGCTTAGTCTAAAAGATGAATAGACTGGAGGCTCATTCCAACTGTTTTATTGGCAGTAGCGGTCCCAGTGCCGTGGGCAGTGATGGATTTGCTCTCTCCCTTCAGTCCTGTCCACACAAAAGTCTTGGGGAATTATTGAGATCCATCCTCTTTCAGCTTCCCCTACTCCCACTTCCCCCGCAGCAATACATATCTTACTCTGTGAATAAAGTGCTCATTTAATCTTCTGTAGAAAAACAAAAGGCAATTCAAAACTTCACCTCCTTTGCTTATGACACAGGACAAGGTTACATCTCTCGTTCTCAAAATTGTATTTTTAACATTTTCAGCCTCAAGGGTTTCAGAAGGATATTTTAAGAATAACAGTTTTATTTTACTATGCTGTGTGCTTCTGTCCTGCCTATCACATGTTTTCTACCCTCGCAATGGAATCTCTTCTGGCCATGTGTTTTAATTGGTGTGGCCATATTGCAGGGAGGAGTTGTAGACACACAATCTGTCTTTAGTTGCAGGCTGATATATCTGAACAGGGCATATGAACAGAGAGAAAAACCTTGGGATTTTTCATTCTCAATGTTTGAGGCTATTCAGGGTGTCTGATTTTTGACCGGTAACGATGGGTGTGCTCGGAAGCTGATGCTCATGAAATCTGAAAGTGACGTGGATTTTACTATTGCACCAGTTTTGCAAAACAATCTTTCCCCACTCAGTTTCACCGTAAACAAGAGATATTTATTTTTGTAGATTTTATTCTTTGATTTTTAGCCTTTCTCACATATTTGCTATCAAGTTACCTTTTCCACATGCTGCACCAAATCCACAGTTTGGCAGCAATAGAAAGATATATACTGGAGATTAAGCAGGGGTGACAGCAGTTATTTGCCATGCATCTTTTAAAATTGTCTTCTCTGCTTCTTGGTCAGTCCTATAACTTGTAAAATTCCTATTGAAAATCTTGTCACTTAGATTTTAAATGATACAAACTATGGAACAAATTTTGCTGCAGTCATGCCAGCAGAGTGGCAGAGGAGTACTGCTCAGAGTACAACAGTTCCTGTGCTAACACTGCATTATTCCTTGTAGGCTGTAACTCGAGTCATGAACAGAGACTTCAGTTTAAGCTTTTGGTTGTAGAATCTGAAAGAACAGTTCTTCCCTTTTCAGCAATATATGAACTTATAATGAGCTGCCCCTTTTTCCAGTTGGTCTGAGATGCGTGTGACTGCCTTGCAAGAAGCACACAAACCACCCACTGAGGTCAATGATATTGGGATGTTATTGATGGTTTCTGTCTGTTTAAGTAGTACCACAATGGTGAACGTCAGCAGTGTGCCCCAGCCATCAGCAGCTGTGCTGCCACAGTGCGATCATACTCCCAGTGTAGTCACTGTCAGGCACACACTGGGCAGCTCTGAACCTTGAAAGTCAGGAGCAAAAAAAAAAAAAAAAGAAAAGAAAATACAAGTGCTGTCACTTGTGTGGAAGAAAAATGAATCAGAAAGAACTCAGCATAGTCTTCATTTGGATCATCTCCTCTTGTCGTTTGAGCATCTGGAGATGATGCTCCTTTAGGAACCCTTGAGCATGTTGAAGAGCCTGTAGCTTTGCCTTGCCCTTTTGGTGTTGGCTTGGATTTTGCTGCAGTGCTTTGGCTGGTCCATGACTCCCTTAGGGCCATCCATACTCGGGTGGGAGGAAGATTTCTGTGTTTGTATTACACCTAAGCATAAACGGCATGGACTTTCTTCCAGGCTTACTAGTGGGGTCAGGAAATAAATCTGTGAAGAGTGTACCACTGAACAACAGTGAATTGCAATTAGGCTGTGAGTAGTGATAAGCATAAACCAAAACCTGACCTTTGAGATGGCTGTAAAACCAAGACAAACTTCCCAAATTGGGCTGTGCATCTGTTACTGCACTGTGGGACCAGCCTTGCTTTGTTACAGAGCCCTCAGGATGATGTTCAGACTTGTATAAAGGATAAATACCCTGCAGAAGCCCCGTGTAAAAGGTTAAGAACGGGGCCTAAAGGGTGCATAGAATATATTCTGTCTCTCTGTGGAGGACAGAAGCACACCTCAGATGCTCAGTATCATTTTTATGGTGGCAGCTGAAGAGTAAAGAGATTTTTTTGATGCTAGTGGGAATTTTGATATGTACCTCAATGGAAATAGCTTTAAATGCCTATCACAGACTACTTATATGGACATTCTTGAAATAAACTAGCCACTGGAAAATT
The DNA here is from genome assembly GCA_013397795.1 of Orthonyx spaldingii. Lineage (NCBI taxonomy): Eukaryota > Metazoa > Chordata > Aves > Passeriformes > Orthonychidae > Orthonyx > Orthonyx spaldingii. Next base: position 1,003,996 of record VZTJ01001091.1, on the reverse strand, counting down.
GCTTCCAAAAGCAGTACATCAAACCACCCGTCATGCAGGGCTGGACCATGTGTGGTGTTTAAAGTCTGAGCCCAAATGTAGCCCAGCTATGGCCTCCAAAAAGGAGCTTGAGAAACCCTCACTGTCAGTTCTCACCCACAGAGAAACTTGCTGAGGTTCTGTTTGTTGTTGCTTTTTAACAGAAGAAATTCTCTAAGGATATCACCTTTGATTTAAAGCACTTTTTGGTTTTAAGCACTTTCTGGCTTTGAGAAAGGATTATAAATGTAATGGTTCTTCCCCTATCCCTAAGTGTCTAGAAATACAACAGAGATATGTGTGTATATATATATATACACACACCAGATGTATGTACAACCTAGATATAGAACATATATAAATCAAATGTGAACACTGGATTAGTTTTGTTCTCATATTTGATAGGAGGGAAGCAGGCTGACTCATGATATTTTCACTTTTGTGGGATGTGTTAATCTATTGGAAAGTTACCTAGTCAAACATGGATATTTCTGACATATTGTGGAAATTTGAAAGAACTTACAAATAATTATGACTGGTCTGAGGCTCCTGTTATTGAAAGTAAAACATACTTTGTGAAAACATCTGTGTCAATGTGTAGTGCTTCTGAAAACCTTACTCTGTGCAGTGAGCAGAAATTGAATGTATTGTTCTGCTCCTTATTGCAAATAATAATTATTATATACTTCCTGAATCATGTATTTTCTGCAGAGCTCACTTGACAGTATTTCCAAACTCATTGCTTTGCATTGTTAGCAATTAGTGTAATCACAACTGAATTGGTTAAGCACACAAAAAAAATGCCCTTCTTTTCTCTTTATAAATCCAGTATAAACCTGATGCACAAGATAATGGTAAATCAAGCATAACGTGTTGTGGCTGAGTCTGTAACCAAGTAATCCTGATTTCAGTACATGATATTGCAGCTAAATAGATAGGGCTGACTGAATTTGAGAACACATGTGTTCATCATATGCTTGCTAATTAACTGAGTGATTGCCTTGAAGGTGGTCTGTGTTATCCACAGCCAAAGCCAGATACTCAATCAGCACGTTACTGTCTGTATAAGACAGTACTTATTGTAGAATATTTTATCTCTCTCTCCTCCCCAGGGTTTACATACATCTGTTTGGCAAAATAATAATTTCTGTCTTCATCTTTCTTTCACCTTAGACAGGATATTCCCACAGACCATCCAATTTAATTTCCATACAGCCAGCACAGACACTTTTACGTATTAATTTGCATTCCACTGGCAGATGCAGCCTGCACAGAACTATTTTGCATTTTGTACAACTTCGTGGTAGCCTGCTCTTTTATTCTGTGTTTATCTTGGGGGAAAATAATGACAAACTTCCCTTTTAAAAGTGACATTTTATTTCTTTGTAAGGGAAATAGTGTATTTGGCTTCAATGGAAAATCTTATTGTTCTTCTAGAAACTGCATTTTCCCATTCTATTTCACCTTTTGTGCTGTAAACCACCTGTTTTTTTGGTCATAAAATAGACTTATCACTTCTGCCTGCATCCATTTCTTGCTATGAATTTGGATGGAGAAAATATAATTTTCTCCAGTGTATACTTTAGCCTTCTTTGTACTCTGTTTCAAAAAATCTATTCAATGATACAATAATGCAATTATTTTTGTTTTCTAAGATGACATCCTTCTTAATAGTATTATATATCCTACAAAATGGTAATCAGGGTGCTGAATGAATTTACCTTTTTGTGTGTTTGATGAGACTTTAAAAATCCTGCATGAGCCTTCTCAGAACTGAGCTAGCCATTAGTGATTATGTTTGGGTTTTTTCCTTCACTTTATTATAAGCAGCACTACCTGCTTTCATTTTCCGTGTCCTTCAACAAAGTGTTTCCAGGTATTGGCAGCACCGCAGCGTAGTGGTTATAAAGTTAAAGAAATTATTTTGCTGCAGGGCTTGCAGCACTAATGGGATGGTATTGATGGAAGTGACAGTAGCTCAGCAGGGTTGCATAACCGACTGAACTCTGCCACGCAGGTTAAATAAAATATCAGAGCTCGGCACAGCGCATCACATTGTCAATAGTCTTCGTTTGTGTCTGGTGTGTTGGTATTTGCAGTGATGAAGCTCCAGGCAGCCAGTTGGTTACAGATAAGTTTCACATTGACTGGGACTCAGTGCTTGTCAACTCTGATAATGTCATCGTAGCTCGATTTGATGGCAGAGGGAGTGGATTTCAAGGCCTCAAGATCCTACAGGAGGTCCACCGATGCTTAGGATCAGTGGAAGTGAAGGACCAAATAGCAGCCGTAGAGTACGTATGTGCAAACTCTTCTTCTCTTTCACCCTGCCTCCACCTGGATGAATGAGCATTTGAACTAGAACCGCCCAGAATGTTTTCTCTGCATAGTTAATGTTTATTTTTTAATCCAGTTGCAAATTTTGAAGCAATAATCCTTCCATTACAAACAGCAAATAAAAGGTTAAAGAGGTGGTTTGTTTTTGGTCTTTTGTTTTTGGTTTTTTTTTGTGTTGATGCTTCTCTTTGATAAAGCTGTCCTGTTTTGTGAAATCTATATATGCCACCTGAGCTAAGTAATATTTGTCTATATTCTGGAGGTAAGTTCCTTGCTGTACACATTAATGCTTAAATGCATTTGTGTTTCAATATTTTATGTCTATACCACAGGATACTGCTCTCATTTTCACCACAGAGTTCCGGAGTAATCACACAAAGCAAATGGAATGCTAATGGTGTAAACGAGAGCAAAATTTGGGCAAATGCCTGTTTTTTCTCATTTGCAGTATAATTCTTAGACTGATACAAGTCCACCAGCTGCAGAAAAGAGTAATTTCCATTTGTGAAGTAATCACGTGATATTTTGACAACACTCCTGACTCAGGGTGCACGTGTCAAAATGGCTCATACTAAGGTCTGGATGGACTTTTTCTGGGGTTTCCCAGGGAAAGACAGACTCAAAGCCAGATAGCTCTTCTTCTTCTTCTTTTGAAAGGGGTTGATGCCATTCCATGAATAGGCAGCTGTGTCTGATATTTCCCCTCAGGTTATTCTGTCTTTTCTGTATAAAATTCACCATTGATGATTAATGGCCTTGATGAGAGAATTAATTATTTGTATATTTATCTTGATTCAAGAAGTTCCATTCATCTTATCTTCCTTTAGCTGATGCTAGACACCTGGTCAAAGCCAGTCATTTAAGCTCTAGTCAATGGAAAATCCTGGCATTTCTGAAGGATGATCCTCTCCAGACTGAGGGAAGTTTCCAACATGTGTAGGAATGCTAAAGGGTATCTCTCCTCTCTCCATTGACTGAAAAGCAGATGTAAATGGATAATTTAGACAAGATACTTAAATTCAGATGTCTAAATTAGGTGAGATGGGCCAAACACCAACTGTTTGCCTTATAAAAAAGGAATTAGGAAGCAAATCATATTTCCCAGTGCAGTACTACTCGTATGGATGTAATTTCACCTTCTACCTGATCTGAATGTATGACAATTCCTTAATGCACAAATAATGTTCTTTACATACTATATTCAGAAGTAAAATTCACCATTTTCCTTTGCCAAAATTAAAAAAGAAACTTTTTTTCCTTTCAGGTCACTTTTGAAACAGCCTTTCATTGATCCTAAGAGACTGGGCATATTTGGAAAGGTAATGTGCAAAAATAGCAGGATATGTCATCATGATTCTTTGAGAAAGTACTGTCAGTTCATAAACAAATATATTTCTCTATTTTCCTAAGATAATTTCAGTTATTAAAAGAGGGCAAAAAACCCCATCCATAGTTTACTCTCTGTTCTGTACAGTATATTTTTCTCAGAATGGGCATTTAAGTCAATAAAATCAGTTTTATGGTATAACACTGTATGCATTTCAGAATCTGAAGAAGAAAGTACTTGTTAAAAATTCTGCTTTCTTTAGAAATTCTTAATATGGGCTTGGTTTTTGTGAAAGCTTGTTTCTTACAGTTTTATATTTGAACTGCAGTTAAGTTGACAATGTTGTCCTAACACAGGTTTTATATCTGAATATTTTACTGACCCTTGAGCTTGGCCGAGCACCTCCCCTGTGGTTCTGTCAGCAAGCTCCTTGTTGCACCAGTGAGAAATCTCGCCTCAGCCATTTTATCAGCTGTGTGCATGTCATTGCCCCTGGCATGAGATACAACGAGGCAAAGGCTCAACTTTCAGTAGCAAACTAAACAGCATTTTACTGCTGCCTATTAAAAAGCAGCAATTAGAAACACCACACAACTGCTGCTTCATCATTGAACTGGCATGTGCAACATTTCAATTTTTCTTAAGGTTTTATATTAAAAATGAAGCTGTTTTGTGCCTTTGAGCTCACAGCAATAACAAACAATGATCAAGTACCCCCCAGTCACCACTTTTAAGAGCAGCGTGTGTTTCGCCATGAAGCGCCTTAGTTGCCATCCCCACTCTGCTGCTGAGTTGCTGCACAGCCTCAGGCAAGGCATTTAACCTGCCTGTGTCAGTCTGGCTGCATGCAGCATGAGGAGGTTGACATTTACCTCCTGCATGGTAGCATTTTGAGGACTAGCTAATGCTTGTGACTGTTGTTAGCATTTCACATGAACATGACCTTCCTCAAAGGTCTGAGCTCCTGCCGCGCTCCTCGAGCTGAAGAAGCTCTCACTGCAAGAATTTCAGAAGGGTCAAAAGCAGTGTTTGGGTTGTGGTGGAGCAGCCAGAGATTCTTTAGCTGAGGATGTACAAGCAGGGCCAATTTCATCCACCAGGTGATGGTGGCACACATTTCTATTCAGGTTTTAATGCCTGTTACCAATGTATATGAAAGTGCACATGCATAGAAGCATCAACATTTCTCCATGTCCTCTTCCCAAATGATTGAAAATACTGTTTCTGGAACAAAATCCCTAAGCATCCAGAATTGCTTGGTTTTGCCTTCAGAAATTCTCCTCATTGCTACTTGAAAATCCCCATTTGTTTTCTGTCAGACATTCACCAATATCTTGTTTTCTAAGAGTGACAAGATGAGACAGTTACTGAAGAGCATGCATGTAACCATGGCTGTACATATCTGCCAAGGCCTATCCCCAATTTTCTTTTCTTTCGCAAAATATTATTGATTACCATGTTCCTGCATTTATTTTCTGAAAGAAGTGTTAAGGAATGAGGAGTGGGAAATTCGATAACACTGCCTGGAATTCAGGGAAATTTCTCCTTTCCAAGTTAACCTTTCAGAGTTGTTTTTTTTTACTGTCAAAAGAAAAAAAAACCTCATAAAATTTAAAAGTCAGTTTTATAATTAATAATAAAAAAAATCTATTTAACAGCTTCTTAGGGTTAATTGTGTTTTCCTCCACTCTGCTTGTTTAAGAGTCAATTAAAAATCTCCTTTAAAACTCATTTCTTTTTTATCACATACAAGAACATGATAGGGAAACATTTTTTTTTCTTTCTAGGCATTAAATTTGCCTTACTGATAAACAGAATATGCACTTTGCTTGAAAATAAGATGACTTTGGTATGGCTTAATGCTGGTCTCATAAAGCTGGACTTATGCACACTTTCAGGGAGCTCTTTAAGAGGTTTCAGAACTACACAGAAATAAAATTCTTGTCACCGTCAGTGATATCAGTGAGGCACAAGAGTAACAATACAGTCCAGAAGGGCATAGTGGGGAAAATCTCCAGGCAATCTGCCAATGCCCCCTTCTTATCTCTGTGAGGGGTGCAAGCCCAAGCGAGGCATGATCCAAGGGCTTTTCTGAAGTGTTGGACAGCCAGGTGTGGTTCCATGTAGCTTGTGCTTTTATTCATGGAAGTGAAAAGGGAGTTTAAAAATGAGTTCTACAGCCAATGTCTTTCTTTAAAATGTGGCAATTAAGCTGTAGCCCCAGAAACCCAGCGGATGAGTGAGGCACCACGTGTTGTTCTTGCATCAGGATGTATGGAATGGCATTGTCACTGTGAAATGCTTCTAAGAATTTCTAAAAAATTTGCTCTGCAGTGTTTTTCTCCTGGAAAACCTGGCTGGAAGCAAGGGCACAGGCACAAAGGGAAGAAACTCCCTGGAGAATTAAACAAGCTCTTAATGAAAACATGGAATAAATAGTAAATAACCTGGCAATACCTATCCTAGGATTAAAATTGTGTGGTGGAGCTACTGGGCAAGTCGCAAACAGAATATTAAACAGAAATGAAAGCAGGGAAAACCCAAAGGCAGAGGAAAGTTGCTATTCTCTTAAACTCTTTGAATTATACAAGTTGTCGGTGCCCACTCAGAAATTCTGTCTTAGGTGAAATATTGTCCTGCACATGAACAGATCTGGATGGCTCTTGGCCTGCTGGGCTGAAATTTCTACAGGAGAGGAATAACTCAGTTCCTCACACTCCCTTGAAAATCCAGCTCTTATTTGGTATTTTCTTCAGTGTGTCCATTCCCACTTAACTGTGGATTGATTCCAAAGAACTGTCGTCTTTGCTTACATTTCTTAAATAAGGTTAAAGGGTTTTCAAATATTACCATTCTTCCACGGAAATCATCTGTTCATTCAATATTTAGGCATGAAGAACGGGAGCAGGCAACATTTGTAAAAGTCCGTGAGAACACTGTGAGCACTTGATGCATAATCTTTTTTTGGATCAGCTGGTGTTTTGCATTATATTTTCCCTGTCATGGGATAATTTCTTCTTCCTGAAGTCTGTTGTGCCAAACACAAAACAAGAAAAAATACCTGAATAAATACCAATTTTTCAGTACTAATGAAAGGAAAACAAAGACAGCAAGTAGAGAAATTTGAGGAGCCCATAATATATGAGAAAATCCTCGATTCCCAGGTGCTACAATTCAGAATTTAATTTTCTCTGCGTCTAGAATAATTACACATGTACAGGAATGGATTGCCAGTGTCATTTCAAGGAAATCTGTGGTCTCAAGTTAAAGCTTTCACAAAGGTTTCATGACTCTCTTGTGTCAACTCTTCCAGGGGAGACGTGTTAGACCTTGGAGATGGTGAAGGAATGATCCATACTCATTGTTATTATTAACTGCATAGATTAAAGATCATGAAGTTATGCACTCTTAAACTGTAAAAATGACACCACTGGGTTAGCACAATGGTCTCTAGCTTTACTCTTGCTAGAATGAAATAAATGAACAAAGCTCTCAATCCCATTGTTAGGGGTACGGTGGCTACATTACCTCGATGATCCTCAAATCCAGCGAACGGCTCTTCAAGTGTGGAGCTGTGGTGGCACCAATCACAGATATGAAGTTATATGGTGAGTGCTCCCTGCCCCAAATCTGTGTGATAGTTTATTCAAAATACCTTTTATTCATGGAGCTACTATTTATTTTAACTAAGGGCAGATAATGTAACAATATTAATGAGATTTCACCTCACTGTCTTGGTCTCTTTTTTAAATGAAAGTGAAGCAAACACTGGGACAGTTCACCAAAACCCACAGCAGACACAGTATTATTGACAGCACAGATGTAGCAGTTACCTCATTGTATACCAGCATAAATCAAGTCTTGTATTAGGAATGAATCTTTTAAGGTTAGCAGTGAATTCTCTGCAATATCCACCATGTTGTCATTCAGTCACAGGCTATTTGGTTCTGTGTGTGAAGTTTTGGGCTCAGGCTCTGAACTGTGATACACAGGAAACCAGACCAGATTACTTGAATGATCTTTTAAACTTTTCTTTGGGTTTCAGCTTGTGTTTTGGTTTAGGTTTGGAGTTTTTTTGGTGTTGGTTGGGGGTTTTTTGTGTGAGGGGAGCTGGTTGGGTATTGGCTGGTCTTTTTTTAACTATTTAAAAGTGGTTTTAAATGGTGCATCAAAATGGTACATTCTGTGTCTCTACATGAACATCTCTGTTGACTTCGTGGCTTAAATAGCTTCTGATTCTAGGTCAGAAATGATGAATTTTGAAATAGAAATAACTTGGAATTCACAAGGTTTGGGGTTTTTTTGATTTTTTTTTTTTTTTACAGCATCAGCTTTTTCAGAACGATACCTTGGGATTCCATCAAAAGAGGAAATTACCTATCAGGTAATTTAGCATAAACAAGTAACTTAAAATGACCATTTTGCTCTTGGAATGGAATTCACTTACAGCTTTGTGTGTGTTTATTCTCTAGGCATCCAGTGTATTACACAACCTTCATGGTTTAAAAGAAGTGGATTTGCTAATAGTTCATGGGACAGCTGATGGTGAGTACAGATGCACCTACTTTGGAGTCAGAGCTTCAAATAGGTGTTCAAGGGCTGATGAGGCACACACCTAGCAAGTACCTTTGTAGTTTCATTTTCCCTCTGATAGGATTTTTTTCTTTTGTTTCAACTGTCACTTCTAACTCTGAACTGGTGACACTTTGCTGAGGATTTGCACCTTTTAGGTGCTGTGTGTTTAAATTGGTTAAATCTTGTGGACCACTGTCTTGCTAGTGAAAGGTATTATATGAATTATTAATAGAACAACATACATTTTTAATGTTGTTTTAAATTCCTACAAATTCTGCAGAATTATCAGTACAGCTGGTGAAGTACATCACCAAATGGGAAGTTAATCTTTTCATCTAATTAATTACAAGGTGGTGACAAAGCTTCTGAAGCTGAAGCTACACAGAACCTTTTAATAGCACCAATACTTTTAGCAGTGGATTAAGACAGAGAATGACACAGGGTAAGTTCTAGCACTTGAAATGGAATCATAAGATGCATCCACTGGGATCATTTGTAATTGCAGATTTAACTGCAGTGCGTTTTTCTGAACTTTCTTACTTAAGTCTAAAGAATGAGCTTTGATGCAGGCATAAATTACAGTGATGCAACCAGCTGCTCTGTACAGACTGACATGCCTCCTTCATTCCCAGTATTTTCTGGTGGATGTGGGATAATCCAAGGTTTCTTACTCCTCAGTCTGAAGTGATGAGTGCCTGGCAGTGGCGAGGGCTGAGGTGACAGTGCCTATGCCCAGTGGCACCCCAGTGTGACTTGCCAAACCTGTGTTACAGATGCAAAGTGCAGCCAGAGGGGTGCAAACAGTGTTCAGTGGTTCTCCCCAGAGCACAGGGGAGAGGGATGGAAATATACTGGGTAACTGAGCAGGCATGAGGGGCTCAGGCTTTGCTGATTGCAGCAGGCAGCAGCAATTTCTGTCCCCCTGAACCGAGTGCTGGAGGGAGCTGGGACTTTGATAGATGTCTGAGCCATGCAGGGTGCTCTGGCCTGGGAGTCTGATTGCCTGCTGCCTCTGCTCCATATCACATCCAGTGACACTGCCCAGCCCACTTGCAGCCCAAACTCTGCAGGTTAGGCCATGGTAATAAAGGTTTTGCCACACAAAGCTCAAGTTACTGAGAGGTTGCAGAAAGCCCATTACCTACACAGGTGTGGGGTGTAATGACCCTGTGCAAGCAGTAGAAAATGCAGTGTGCTTTCTTTCAAGCAAATTATAAAATGCCACAATGTTCAAACAGAATGGTTTCACACATCTCTAAGCTATCACAGTGTGTGTAAACCAAGGGTAAACAGAGGAGTCCTCACAAAGTGTCTGGAAAGTGTGGCTTCCCTTGAGGCTTCCAGCTCCTTCTCCAAAACCTCTGCTGTAGCACCCTGTCACTGGTAGGGTTGGCCTTAAAGATAGTCAGCTTCAGACCCAGTAATTACAGAGCCTGGAAACATTCTCAGCCAAGGCCGTGTAACTGATAAGTATTTCATATTGGTGGAGCTGTTTCTAATAACATCAAATGTTTTCTTGCAGCTAAAGTTCACTTCCAGCATTCAGCAGAACTAATTAAGCATCTAATAAAAGCTGGGGCTAATTACACTATGCAGGTATGTGTGCCTGTGACTTTTCCTATAAACATAGCTGAACATTTAACCTCCTGTTGCTACTTCTTCACTGCAAAGGACCCTCTCTACCACAACACAGTGGTATTACCTCAATTTGCAGTTAAAACTCTGTTTCATCCCATTTTCCTCACTGTTAGTATGGATGTCAGGAGCTATATCATCTTGTTGTTCTCCTGGGCTCTTTCTCCTCGCTCTCATCTTTTTTTTTCCTGCCTGTTTATCCTACAACTCTATACAAAGTGCTCTGAAATCCATAGGCACTCTTAGTAACACGGAGATATCACTGCTTTAGGTCCCTGTTAACCTAAAAATGTATTGGATAACATAAGAATAATTTCCCCTTATTTTCAGCATTTAAGTTTATTGGAAGAACATGACAGAGCCTCTGCCAAGGCACGGACTTGCACAGGACCCAGCTGGATCACATGGATGCTGCTGGCAGAGGGTTTTAATTGAGTTAATATCTCCAAATATCCCTGATGTTTGTTGGACTTTGCAGAACTTGGCCTTGCTGGGCTTTAGGTGATGCTGTAGTTTCCACTGGAGCGTGTGAGCTCATGTCAGGGGTAGGTGGCAAGAAGGAGGTTGGTGCCACTTAAGGAAGGGGAAAGGACTTTAAATGTGAAATCTGTTCCTGCTGCCCTTGTGATTTCAGCTGAGGTGATGTGCAGGCCTGTGGAGGGAGGAAGAAGCAGGAGTGACAGAGTTCCCAGAAGAGCCCTGTTGAGCCATTCTCATGCAACCTTGTGATAACCTGGGTTTGAGGAGGCAGCTGAAGCTTTTTGCCTCAGGCCTCCTCAGGTCTCTTGTCTGGTGACCTGGATTTCTTCATTCAGCCTGCAAATGTTTGCTCAGCCTCACTTGGGAGATATTCCCAACTGAATTTGTTTTAAGAGATAAAAATGCCCACATTTGCCCTAGGAGAGAGAGAAGATGGGCTTTAGACCAAATAGGAAGATAGTTAAAAATATTAATAAAAAGGGCTTTTGCCAAACACTTAGAAGCTGAGATATTGAGAGGTCCCTAAAAGCATGAGGTGATTAATCCTCATGGATATTAATGGGATTTGGATGCCTAGGCACTATTGAAAATGCCAGCTAAGTAAACTGTTGTAAGCACAATGGCTGAGAATATAAATTTTTTCGCTTCTGCTGATCCCACTGCAGTGGTTGTTTTATGTACGTTCAAATTCCAAGAGAATGAGTTTTACTTTGGGTTTTATTAGCTTTCCTTAACGCCATAAAACTAATGTTATCATCCTGTTGTCATCTAAAACATTTTGAAGATCAGAGAAAGAAAATTAGAGCCCTAAATATTTGAAAAGCCTTTAAAAACTATTTACCTTTTTTCCTTTCTCCTCTGCCAGATCTACCCAGATGAAGGTCATAACATTGCTTCTGAGAAAAGCAAATATCACCTTTACAGCACAATCCTTGGGTTTTTTAGTGCTTGTTTAAAGGAGGAGACACCAATTTTACCACAGGAACCTGAAGAGGATGAATAAGGAAGCCTATTTGTGTAGTACTGAAGGGGACTTACTCTGCGGCTCAATAAAACCTTAAATAAAAGTGACTGTAAGATTGCAGATTCTGCAGAAGCTCAAGGGCAGCTAAAGGATACCACAGTGGAACAGCACATTTACAGACAATGAGCTAATAAACTGGAATTCGACTACAAAGTCCAAACACATTACCAAGGGACAAAACCTTTACCTTTGTGGAAGGTCAACAGTTGGTTACAGTTTCCTGGAAGAACTTAGTTTTGCATAAGTGTAGGGTTAGTGCATGTTTGTTATGTTAAGCCTCACTGTTGGTTCTGTAAGTGGTTGCTTGTTTTTTTGTTTTTGGTTTTTTTTTTTTTAATTTAAATGCACATCTTTATTCATCTTTGCATAAGGCACAACCTATCATAAGTATTACGGCCACTAATATTCTAAAAGGTGAACTGCAATCTAACACTGTAATTACAATAAGTGCAATTCTTCTGCTGTCTATTACACATATGAAACCACAGAGATAATAAAGGGCACGATATTTTCTCTAGTTTCTGCTCAAAGGGGATATTGTCTAGTGCATCATATAACACAGATACTGAAAATTATTTCCCCCACACAATTTCAGCATTTACAATTATTACTGTACCTACTAGTAACCAATAGGGGACTTTTTGGTGGTGTGCTCTTGGTCTTTATGTATATACCCAGGAACCCCTAAGCAGAAAATCTTTCTGAGCTTGAAGAAATTTTTTCAAGATGTAATTGACAGCTGTATTTAAAACAATATCTGCAATTGAAATCACTCCCCAGTCTAAAATGTATTTATTGTTTCCTTAAAATATGTTTGTGTTTTGGTATTGTTTATAGTAGTTAATAGTTTGCTGGTTACACTCTAATTTTAGAATATGCTACTTTGTCACATGTAAATTAGATACATAAATATTAAATTATAGTTTCAGATAAAGAAAGTTTATTAACAATGTATAATGCCACTGAGTAATACTTTACTCCTCAAATGAAGACGTATTTTGTATAGTGCATCTTCCTTTCCTCCCATCTGGGCTCAAATGTAATTTTAATGTTCATCAAGGTGGTGACGTGGCTCGAACACACCATTAGTTCTTATTCCAAGGCTGCTCGTTAAATCTCTTGCAACAAGATTTAGCTCCAACAGCATCACGAAGGAATGAAATGTTTTTCATTTGAGGCAAAGGAAGATCTGACAAGTTAGATTTTATTATTTATTCACAGGGAGAGCCCCTCATGCATCCATTTATTTGCCAGGGTGAAGTACAGCAATAGAAATTGAAGCTATGAAATAAACAAGGCAGCCAGTTTGGGTTTGCAGAATATTAACTCTGATCATGGAAAGCAAGTACAGTGTTGGCTTAATTTGAGATATCTTCCTGAAGGTATATGAAAACTCCTGACAGATGCTGTGCCACTTATAGGAGAATAGCTGTAGTTTTTTTATTTCTGGATATATTCCAAATACTTTCCTACCCAATTAAGGTTTTATTTCTTGCAAGATTAAAAAGAAAGTAATTTTTGAAGGTAAATATACTATTTAAGATGTAAAGTTCTGCATATTTTATGAGAATGGGAATTGTTTTTAATGTAATGAAAAATCACCTGAAGCTTTTTTACTCATCACTTCCTTCTGGAGTATTTTCTTTCACTGTTAGGATTTTTTTTATGATGCAAATAATTAATTTGTCTGAAAGGCGTGGTTTTATGGAACACTGAAAAGTCTCTTGTCTTTTAATGTTTAGTATTTCTCTTGTTTTGTTAGCGATGTTCAACTATTTTTCGATTAGTTTAATACAATTTTAATGTGCAATGCTACCTTGTTTGGGTCCCAGTGTCACCACAAAGTATGGCTTTGCTTTGTGGTATTTATAGAACATATGGAGTACATATGTATGGTGTAGGTAGGGTATATATTTATGGGGGCTACTATGTGCACTACAGTAAGATCACACAAAACAACAAAAAAACGGAAGAGCAGGATTCAAGCAAGGTTTTGCAATTCCTGTTTTCTATGGAGGAGCGGCGTTTTCAAGTCTTCTGTTGGCTGGGACTGCTGGTTTGTGATTTTATAAATTACACCCGTCACTTAATAAACGCTCACCTGACAATACTGATGCTTCTCCTAACCAGACATGGTAAATGAGGTCCTAATCCAGCTGAATTCAGTGAGGTGGTTTTTCCCAATCTGAGCCAAGTGCCCATGAAGGAAACACAAGCTGCGTGCACGCGCTGAGCACGGATTCGGTGTGCGGAGGATACAGAAAAAGGCCAATTCCCCCAAAATGTGCTGGTGTTCCTCTGCAAAACAGCGACTCCATGCTCATATTTACTGTGTGGCACATTTGATTGTGTTTAGTTACCTTCAAAAGGAAGCAAACGAGGCTTGTGTCTCAGCAATGGCAAGTGCTCCAGGAAATGCATTATCCCAGATCTTTGGATCGCACACCCTTTCCCTCCTTTCCCTGTAGCTCTGTTTCAGGCCCCCACTCCCTATTCTTTCTACCCCAGCATCCCACCTCCAATTTACCAGACTTTGAACGTGTCATAGGACATGGCCTTCTGTAGGAATGCAAGACTGGTATGTTTAAAAAATGTGTTATCTGAAATCTGGGTGGAAAGGTGTTATGCTTTTAATGTTTTCATTATTTCTCACACTGTCCTACAAATACAGGTATTTTTATGTAATTGTGTACACAAGAGTGAACATCAGACACAAATTAATTGCTTTTACTGATATTTTTACGCATGAGTTGAATTCAGATATTGCAAAAGTGTTTGCCAGATGCAGGCTCTGCCTAGTTAGGCTGAAGAATTTGGTGTAGGACGTCCCTTTACTTGTGCTGAGCTGTTGAAATAATCCTTCCCCTTACTGCACAACTGAACAGTGTTACCTGTCAGATTCTACATACACAACTAATGGCAATTATTAATTAGTCTGTGTGATCTATAGTAATGATCAAGGGTTAGTACACATTGCACCAAAATAGCATGAAAACCATAGATTTTTTGTAGTTTTTCCATTGCTAAGCACAGTGATGACATTTTAGGTCTGAAAAATTACTATTTGATTCAGCTCTCTTTAAAATATGACACTTACTAGACTAGACCTGTTAATTTATGGAAAGCTAGGGAATCAGCATATCCATTTCCTGCTTGCTAGAGCTTATCTTTACCTTCTTGATTTCCTCTCTCCTTTTACTGCTACTATGACTTGCAATATCTATGAAACCTGTAGGTCCTATTGAAATTTCAATTATATTACAAAACCAGGCGTAACTGCATGGCAATTGGAATATTGTCCCCAGATTGTTGAATACAAAGAAAGGCTGATTATTTTTTAAAATTAATTTATTTAATCTTTTGGCAGCGAGGACAGAATTATTTATGACCTGGTTCTACCAACGTCTGCTGTGTTTTGCTATAACCAACTGCTCCTTGTTCCTCAGTTTTTGGCATATGTAGATCTCCCTGTGTCTGAATATGAAGATGATTGTTCCCTCAGCTCTGGCACTTTGAGTATGGAGTCAGTTAGGTTCATTTAGTTGAGAAATTGCACCTTTTAAGACAGAAGAGCTCTTATTTGACCTGAAGCCAAAGATTCTCCTTGGAAACTTGGAATACTGAGTGTTGGCTCCTCAAATAAAATGCAGAGGATACAAGGTGTGACCTCGTATCCCTCCTCGCAGGTTTATTAGATGATACTGAAGAAACGAGCAAGAGGAAGACGACCCAAAGATCCTGAATACCACTTTCTTCTGCACAGTTTAAAAGTACACAGGCAAGGTGCAGTGGTTCTGGTGTTTTATATTCACTGCAAGTAACTCATCCTGGCAAGTCCCCTCCAGGGAAGGAAGAACCTCACTGGTACTGATTATTGGTGCATCTTCTGCAAAACATCTTCAGTGGCTTTAAGATTCCTTGTCGTTGTCCTCGGGATGATTTCAAGAGCGCTACAGAGAATGGGGAGCTCCTGAGATGTGGCTGAGGAGAGTCACAACTTCCCAGGCTCCTGGAGCTTTGAAAAGAAAAGAAAGAATTTAGTTAAACTTCAGTCTGTTGAATTTCAGACATGAAAGTGGAGAAGGAGCCTGGCTTCAAGGAGGTAGGTGCATGACAAGTGTTAGTGATTCGCTCATCGGGGGGGTAAAACTGAAGGCATCTTACCAACACAGCACCTAAATGTGCAGTGGTGACTAAAATAAATGCTTGTTTTCCAATGTCTGCAAATTACAGTGTTGTTAGATTAAGCTGATTGGGTATTTGGATAGAATAAAGGAAATTCAGCCACCTGAGTGTATGCAGTCCAAAGTTTCCATTAAACTTGGGACTAGACTTCTTTCCTGTATAATTAGTTTAGAAATCCAATATCCTATTCTACCTAAGTGAAACTTAACAACAACAAAATTGATTTAATAATGCCTATATCCCATGAGGACACAAATGAGATATATATATATATACAATCCTTTTTAATTAAAATAGCCAATAAAATGTTAACAGCCCTTTTTTAGATTTCATGACCAAAGAAAAAAATTTAAAAAAAGCTTCTGATTGATAAAACCATCAGAGGGAATAAAATTGGTAAGGAGATGCTTAGGAAATATTTCCCTAAGGAAAGTGATGTTTCCTGCTGTAAGGTATTTTGTGTCCTAAGTGAGCTGAGACTGCAGCTGTCAGGGGTGCTTCTAAGGGAATTTTGATGTTGATGCACAGCTGATGTCCCAAGGCTGGTGTGGGAAGCAGGTGAAGGTGCTCCCATCCCCCAGGCAGCGCAGAACCTTCACGGCTCTCTGTGGAGGGGGGTTATACCCCGAGAGTTTGGTTCACCATTAGAGCACAACTGGTAGGAAAAGGTGTGAAATGGTTGCCTCGGGAATAAGAAGAATATTGTTAGAAAATGACTGAGCAATATGGGCATCTTGCTGTTCTCCAGTTTGTCTGGGGTGAGGGTGGGAGCTCGGCCAGGGCACTTGGTGACTGACTCCACACACCCAGCTGACAGAGCAGCTGGCAGCAATTACAGCTCCAGCAGGGTCTGAAAGTGCTCCAACTTCACCGTGGAAAAAAAAAGGAAAGGGCACATAATGCGTGGACAGAATATCTTGTGTCTGATCATGCTGCAGAAGAGCTCCTTTCATAAAACGGTGCCTCCAAAATCCTAATGGAGCACAGCACATGCCTGAAGAAGTGCTCTGGTTTGTGCCACCTCTCAGCCTCTTCCTGGCACATGCATTTGGCAAATAAAATAGTGTGTGGAATCCAGTCTTAAGAAGGTTTTCAGCACCATTAGGAGAGAGGTAAGAAAGAAAAGTGTTCTGGGAAGACAAGCACAGAGACATTTTATTGCAATATGTTGCTCTTTACAGAGCTTTTGCTCCAAAATAAAGTGGTGCACTGGTAACCTTAGAGACAAGTGAAGCCAGTGCTTGATTCAATAAACCTTCAATAAGGCAGGAAAGCCAGATCATTCTGTTATTTCCACAAAAGAATGATTAATTACGTGGTTTCTTATGGATTTTCAGCCCTGTGTTTAATTTATATCCTGCATTTCAGATAGTCATTGTAATATATGAATTATGTTAAATATAATTCCACATTTGAAATAAGCAGTTACAGTAAAATATTTAATTTCTCAAAAGAGTGCAAATTGTTACTTTTAAAGGTATTTAGAATTGCCAAGTTAACTGTTCTTCCATTTGGGTTGTAGTAGACAATAAATTTATTGGGCTCACAGGTTTTTCATTTGGAATGGAAATTGCACTGGACTTGGACAGGGGAGCTTATCTTTTTTTGCAAGAATTGCTTATGGAAATACAGTGAATCTGAATACCAGTGAAATATGTGAAGGAGGTCTTGTAGAACAGCATATGAGAAATACAGAACATCATACAAGAAATAAAAGTATCTAGGAAGATGAGGACCACAAATGAAGGAACAAGTACAGTAATTTGGTAGTATAATAATAATTAAGCAAGACAAAAGAAAAGACAGTGTAGAAAATTGATTTAGGCACAACTTTTACACTTAAAGGGAGCACTTTGAGAGAGCATATAAAATGTTGTAGCTGTGCTTTATCCTACATTTTTTTCGTTCAAGAACTTCTTTCTGAGATGGGGCTGGAAGCAAAGTTGTGGGCAGATTTTTCCAAGGACCTGAGTCCCTCTCACTCATTTTCTTACAAAAAAAAAAAAAAAAAATTAAAAAATCAAAGCCCAGAGTGTAAGCTAGAGCTCAGCCATAGCAAATTGGAAAAGCAGGGATTCAGCTGATTTTGAGGAGCACAGAACTTCAAGAAGAGGCCTCAGCACAGTGGGAAAACAGGACAAGGTGCTGTTTATGCCAAGAAGTTGAAATGTGTTCATAAACAGCACTAGGATGAGACTCTTTCTGTCTCACTAGGATGTGATGAGAAGTCTAATTTCTTTGGTGTGCTAATGAGTATTCATTCATCACAGCAGAGACCAAACCTGGGAGGTGAGTGCCAGACTCATCTGGTGCTGTGTGGGTTCACAACACGACACCTGACAAGAAGAATATGTCACTGCTCACCTAATGTTTGCCTTGCCATGGCAAGGGGCAGCTTTTAAACTAGGGAAGAGTTTAAGAGCAGCCATGGCAGGAGGAGCAGTGGCAGCAGCAGGTCTTTGGGAAAGGGGGGAGAGAAAGGGAGCTGTGTAGTTGAAAGAAGAACCTTCTCCTCTGCTTGCCCTTCTTGGGGAACAGGGAATTTGCCCAGGGAAGGGTTTGGGGTGTTATTTGAGGCTGGAAGAAGCTGGTTCTCATATCGCCTCTCGTTGCCCCTGCAGGGTTGTTCTGGGAAAAGTGGGAAAGGAAAGTTTCCCAAAGTGGCCCTTTGAAATATGCTCCTGACCCTGGAGTGTTTGGGAAGTGGGTGGTGGTGCTTGGTTGTGGGAGAAGGCAACACCTCCAGATCTTCACACACTTTGTGCTCAGCAGTGAAAGAAAGTTTAGTGAAAACTGCACAGAACCAGTGTTGTGAGCCAGCTGCAGGCAGAGCTACAGCTTATCTAACCATGAAATAGCTATTTTTTTCCCCCTTACTCTTAATACTGCCTTGTTATCAATAATTATGTTCTTTCTCTGAGTCTTAAGGCTCACCATGGCTTTAAAGATATCAAACTGGTTGTACATTTTAACTGCATTTCTGTGAAGAATTTCTTGACTATCTTACAATCTGTGTACACACTGTTATAGCTGGGCCCTCCATCTTCCCAAAGAAACTTCTGTTGTTCTGCCCAAAATCTTGTTTTTGTGCAAGGAGGAATTGCCTCACGTACAAAGAAGAAATTGCTGTTAGTACAGCAGTGATACCTACTTCCTCCTAATCATGACATTAATTAAACATTGGGACTATGACATCTTCATCTGGGTACAACCAGAGCTACAGCAAATCTTGCATTCAGGGGCGATGTCCAAAGAGGGGAGAACTGCAGTATTTGAAATTCCCCATGAGTTGGGCTGTTGACCTGCAAGCAGGGTTGTTGCCTGTGCCCTGCACGAGGTCTTTCCAGCTGAAGTGGTACAAAGAGTCCTCAGATCCTGCAGGTAAGGACCTGTCTGAGTCAGCTGCTTGATCCTGCAGAGGATGAACCACTCCTCACCTCTGCTGAGGTGATGGATGCAGAGTATCTGACATATCTTGCCCCTTCAGTCTGTGAAAGAGGGAAAATAAAAAGCAAACCTAACCTCTTCTGGTAGTTCAGTTTAGGATTATTGTTTTGATGAA
Source organism: Orthonyx spaldingii (assembly GCA_013397795.1). Taxonomy (NCBI): domain Eukaryota; kingdom Metazoa; phylum Chordata; class Aves; order Passeriformes; family Orthonychidae; genus Orthonyx; species Orthonyx spaldingii. Next base: position 984,853 of record VZTJ01001091.1, on the reverse strand, counting down.
AAAAATAATGCAGTCAACCTGAGCATGTTAAAAATTGATTCAGTGAGAAGCACCCACTTTTTTACAAACCAGTCTCTTTTGCAGTTTATCCATCTGCAGAGCAAACCTTGACTGTCAATTAGTGTTTTTAGCATATCAGCCTTGGTCCCTCTGTACCTGTCATGGTGTGAGCACAGCACCCTGGGAAGGGAAGAGAGCACATCTCAGAATTACTGATACACAAATTGCAGTATAAAATATGGCTGTTAATCAGTCTGAAAGATTTAAGAGCCCTTTTCCAGCATCCTGGCTGAAGCTTGTAATTTCTACAGATAAATATTGATGTTGTTGCCATAGAAGCCTTCAATTCTTCATCAACTCCTGATTTGGGTTTTGCTCTCTGACAGGCTTGGAGTGAGGGGAAATACCTGAGGATGTGTTAACAGGAAACCAAGGAACTCTGTGTAACACACACTTAATTAGTGTTGCCCCTCCAATACTGGTTCCAGGTTCCATTAGATTAAATTTTTCTGAAAACATCTCTGAATGCAAGGAAGCCATATCTGCATTTCATCCAGAAACTGCAATGGGACTCTGGAGCTACAAACATGTTTTGTTGGAGATGAAGTAAAACAGCTTGATGCCTGCAGAAATCCTTGTGTGTTTTCATATAAATGTATAAAAAGATTTTTGTGCTAATTCAAGATACCCGTGTATTCTGAATATTACTTTGAGAGGGTGTGTCTGGAAGGAGTGGAAGAAAGTTTCCAGTTCTTTTTCCCTTTGTTATATCACTGGCATTGGCTGCTTATTATGGATGCTGCACTGCATTTGTGTTCTGTCCCAATTAACCTGCCACCTTCTCTGAATGGAGCTTGTACAAATGTTGCCATGCATGACCACCAAATGTCGCTGCACCTCAGCACACTCAACAGAGAGTTGGCTGTTTATGTTTCCTTTATTATAGTATTAAATTGATTATTTCTGCATTGATTATTAGAGCAAGTTCATCAGTTTAATGCTGTAATAAACCTGGCATTGAGTATAGTTTTAAACATGTCAAAGTATAAAAATATGCACATGGCTGGACCTTTCTAAATTGCAGGATTGTGAACCAGACAGGGAGCAAAAACTGAAAGCTATGTGTGACATTTAATGGCCATATTAAAATCCCTAATAATAAATGGCAAGGTAATTAAGGTTGGAAAAAATACCCCAACAAAAGTGGTTTGAGCAATTACAATAATGTCATGGAAGTAAAAAAAACACATTCAGCTTGTGGAGGGGGATATGAGATTGTCCAAGGAAATTGATTATTTAGATTATCAATGTCTCATTTAAGTGTCTCCAGCTGGATAATATAATGTATGAACTGGCACGTCTGACTGTTTTAAGAGCTGCAGAGAATTATAAACTCCACTGGGTGATGCAGAAATGTACCTACAGGTGATGCAGGGACCGTGGATACTGAATAGATGAACATGGATGAGGAAAAAAAAGGGAGTGAGGCTTTATACAGTTGCTGCTTTGTGGAAAATCTGTACCACACCCAGAGTAGTGGAGAATCAAACCCAGACCTAAGGTGTTTATGTAGAGATAGGAAGGTTATGTTTAATGTAGATTTATAAGATAAAACAAAATTAGTTGTTTATCCCACTCACCTTGTTTCCTTCTGTATTTTAATTATTCTGTTATTTCACATGCATTTTGTTCCTTGACATGCATCATGCACCTTTTCAGACAGACAGAAGCTGGACTGTCTGTCTTTTGAGTGAAAGCATTTGCACAAAGTTTTTCAAGAAGAACACTGCTAAACCAAACTTCTAACTTTCTCCAGGTGAATGCAGTAACACTTTATTGCCCACCACAAAATGCCTACAACAGGAAACTAAAATTCTGCTGGAGATCATAAATGTTAAAACCCCTACTTTTATGATGAACTACAGTGCCCAAAGGAAAATATCCAGAGAATTTACCTGTTCTCTTCCTCCTCCCTCCCTGTACTATTTGTCCTTCAGAAGCAGAGAGGGCTCAGCCATGAGCTCCTTAGCCTGTTAAAATGCAAGAGATACACAGCACAAAGGCTTTTGATGGATAGCTCAGGAAAGAAATAATCTGGGTACTTAATTTGTTTCTGTAGCAATTAGTTTTAAAAAGTGCATAAACCATTAAGGCTAAAATTTTCTCAATATAATCACTCTTAAAACATGTTCAAGCAAAAAATTATCCTGCCTAGCTAATTGCCTTGACATCTTTGGAGCTGGATTCCTCTGTGATCTATACAGAGGTTTCCTCTCCAAGTCTCTCATTCAGCATTAAGGGTTCAGTTTGGAGCAGCTGATGGTGGGAGTGTGGGAATTGTCCTCTCTCTTCCTCCCCATCAAGCCTCCTCAGCCTTCCTGCACCCACCATCAGCTCTGCAGTGGGGTTTCAGCAAGAGTGAGTCCTGCTGTGTTTGAGGTGTGTGGCTTTCTAAGAACTCTTGTAACAGTGCCAGTGATCCTGCAAGGGCTGCAGTCAAAGCCCACACAGTCAGCACGTACCTTGCAGTGGTGCCTTCTGTGGGTTTGGATCAGACTTTTTCTGCTCTCTTGCCCTGACATCCCTGCCTGGTCTGGTGCAAATTGTACGGTGACAACACAAAAGGAACCATGTTGGTCTGATTACAAAACGCTGGAATAACACTACTAAAGAGTTCTTCTGTTTCCGTTGAGAGGAGAAATTCACCTTCTGCATTCGTCAAGGTGTTTTTCTCATCATCTGAATGTGGGCAAGGGGATCAGAGGTTTCTGGGTTTGTGAGCTGTGTGCAAGTGAAGCCAGTGTTAACCCTGGCGGAGGTTTTGGGCAGTGATAGACACAGTATTGCCCTCTTCTGCAGATACCTTATGTGAGGCAATAGCTGCTAACGTGGCTTGTTCTGTGCTGTACCAGGGAGATCCGTGGCTGTGTGCACGGTGCTTCTGACAGAATTAAAGTATTAAGTGTGGGACTCCAAGTCTTGCTCACCCATTTGTAACCAACCCCTAAGGAGGGGTGATAAGGGTTCCTAATGTTTCAGCCAATGTAGTCTGACTTGTTCACAGTCTCCCTAATCCCTTTCTAACCATAGGGAAGCACAGCTCTTCCACCCTGAAGGACCGAGCTACTGTGTCCAGTGAAATTGTGAAGATAACTATGTTTATGTCATAAATTTCAAAATATATCACACATTTACTTTTCATATCACACATTTACTTTTCATATTTTACGTTATGGCACAATAAGAACACAGCCTAACTGCCAGGGCTTCTGGTTCCCCATGTGTGAAGCAGAGGAACAGGCACACAGTGATGTGAAAATGCACAGAAAAGGAGTGATGTGTTTACCTTAAACACTTCAATGTATGGGCATATTGCCTGTTTTTGCTGTACCAACAGGGATTTTGTGAGCATAAGGGCAAAGGGAATAAGCAAAATAAACTGTCTGCATTATACATATGGTTAAGTAATTATTTGTGTTGATTCTCAGAGCATTTATGTTCTGTAGAAGTGGAGTATATTATCGTTGTGGATTGCACTCTGTTTTAGCAGAAGGTGGGAATAAAAAGCAGGAGAAGCCTTCCTGCTCCCAGCTGAGCATGTCCTGGGTGCCTGGTGAGGCTGGAGTATGGGAGGGAAGCTGAACACAGAGATGTGGGTTTCTCCTGCTCGAGGGATGATCTCATCCTCGCTGATGACAAGGTTGAGTGCTGTGTGGAACAGTAAATGTTTAACAGAAGAGAAGGAAGGATGAACAATTATCACGGTAATTAAGTTGCCCAGAAAAAACTTACTGGACCTTACTCCATCTTTTTCTTTCAGTGGCTGCCTTGTCTCATCCCATGTCTGTTGTGTTTACCTGTTTCATTCCTCTTAGTTTTAAAATAGTTTTGAAATTTTACGATAGACACAATGAAAACCAAAAAATAACTGTGTCACTTCCCTCCCTCCTGCTGTTGCTCACATTTCCCTCTTCCTGGTTACTCATGAGGAGTCAGGTCCTTTGCCACCCTGATGGAAAAGCTTCTGTGTGACTGCTTTGATTTTCCATCTCCATCCTCCCCAGTACCTTTGGGGTTTTTTGAGAGACTGTATTTGTCAGCTCCCATGAATGGGAGGTTACCAGAAAGAATAATCAGGAGTGAAAATGTCTGTATGCTGGGGGAAAACCTGCTCCTGCTGGTTACCCATGGAGAGAAATGGCCTCTGGTTGGTATCTGCACGTGGGCTGTTTAAATCAATCCATTCTGCAGGCAACATGTATCTGAGGAGATTTCTCCAGAATGAGTGGGAAAAGGTTTTCTGGATTTGTTAGGTAAATGAATCCACCAGTGTTTCACCTCTAAACTCAAGTAAACCCCTTTCCCTGGTGTTTATACAGACACTTCTGCCTGTATAAGAGATTGAAACGCTGCCTCTTCAAGAGATTGAAGGTCTCTGACAGCAGCAATCAGTGGTATAAAAAATGAAGAATGTTTTTCAAGACTCATCCATCCCTAAGCTTCTCTCAGTGACATCCCCACTCTCTCTTAAGGAAGCATCTCTTGATGAACACATTTTTTCTCCTGCTGTTGACAGCTCTGTTTTCTGCCAGATTTTTACTTTCAGGAAACTTACTTCTATATTATTTTGAGCTCTTAATCCTTATGAAAACCAATGAGATAAACTGATGCTCTCTTATTTGATGGGCATTCAAAATGTGTAGCCACCTCCTTTATTCATATCTACTGCCTCCAGCAATTGATACCATGAGTCAAGTTCCCTGGGAATTATGGCCACCTTGTCCCAAAATCTGCTCAGCTTCAGAGGATTGACTGCACTGATTTGCTGGAGCCACAGGGACTCGGGGTAAGCTGTTTTAATGACACCAGTCAGGTCAGGAAAGCAAAGTAGCCAGATTATCAATGGGCAGACAGTGATTTCCAGTCATGCTGGGAACCCCCAAAGGACTCTGTGTCTTGCTGCCTAGGAGAGCTCTCCCCAGGGAGGTGCTGGAGGGACGGCAGTAACAGGAGTTGTCCTGTTTGTAACAGCTTTGAGTGGAGATCCTTGAAGGCACCCCAGTTTGCAGGTGAGTCTGTGTCAGCCTATAATTGTAATGGCTTAGGTTTGTACTGACAGGTGTTCACAGGTGAGTGAGGCCTTATGTACGACAGGGATGTGCAAATACAGATGGGTAACGTGCAGTGAAGTTCAGTATTTCTTGTAAAAAGAAAAATGACAGAGACAATTGGGGCAAGTTCCCCCACTCATGTTTGAATTATCTTTTTACCAGTTTTTAATATCTCATTCATTCACATTTCTGGTGCACAGTACCATTTTCTGCAGAGGTTTTTCTACCTCATTCATGAGGACTTGGTAGCAAGAGGGGTAACAGATTCCCTCCTACGAAAATTAGCAACAGCCCTGTGGATTTCCTTTGGATTCCCTCCTTTCAAAGTCTGATTCAGTGTTTTGCAGTGCACAGCCACACTGACTGTGACTTCTGTGACACAAAGCTTGTCACTGTTGTGCAGTCAATAGCACGGACATGAGGGCTCAGAGCTGGATCCTCTGCTCTCTGCCATCTGCTGTAGGTGTTTCAGGGTGCAAAATCCTCAAACAGAAACTGCTTCACCCAAAATGTCTAAAGTGCTGAAGTGGTGCTGTGTTATGATCTGCAGGAACCTAAGTTACCTTCCTTATACAGGAAATCTTAAAAAAAACCAGAATTCTTTCTGATACCACACCATAATCACTGCCTGAGGAGTGATTAGATGGAATTTTGACTGCTAACCACTGATGCATAAGTGCAACACACTGATTCTGTTAGCAGTTTGCCTAGTGTAAGTTTGCAATTTAGTTCCCTTGTTGTCCAATTTGCAGATGCAAATCCCCACTTGGGAAAGCAGTGGATAAGTAGTGGAAAGAAGATCTCACTGCGATCATGCACATCCAGAGTTTACATGTGCAAAATGATTATCCTTTGCAGATTAGATCCTGGATGTCCTGAACACAGCTCTCATCTTAGGCCGTATAGTTCTGTATTTCATTCCAGCATCAAGAAGCAAAAGGTTTCATTGCACCCTGAGGTTTTGCTTTGCTGAGCACTGACACTTTTTAAGAGCACTGACACTTCAGGAAGCAATATGGATTCTCAAGGTTTAATGTAGGAGGATCCATTGTTCTGTCCTTCTCTTTGTGCCCCATGGTTATCCTACTTTCATTTACCAAGTGGACTTGAATTCAAATAACTTGGTGTTATTTAAAAGATAAGATTAGAAGCTGTAGATGCCTAGAGAATATGCTTCTGAGGGCAGGAGGTACTTTCTGTTCCTATGCCAAATAGAAGTTGGTGGAGAGGTGACGTATTTAGGCATGCTAATAATTCTTTCTCAGAAGCTGGAGGAGGAAAATCAGTTGGTGGTGTAGTTGTGAATAGTTCAGTGACCCTTACATATGATTTAGCTGTGGAAGACCCCCTCTGTATCAGTGAATATACATTTCTATGCAACAGGTTCATGATGGAAGACACACACCAAACAATATGGTATTAAATTGAGAAAAACAAATAAAGGAGCAGCTTACAAGGCATAAAAATTGTTTAAAATGTTCTAATAGATGTCTGGAGTAAATACCTTGTGGAAAAAAAAAAAAAAAAAGCTTGATTAGAAGGAAAAAACCAGCCATTCAGGTAAAAGAGCAGTGTAAAAGGTGCTATGAGGAGTAATAAAGACATACTTTAAAATGTGAATAATATGTAAGAATGGGAAAAATTAAAAAAAAATTAAAGTTCTGGTAGCTGAAATGTAAAGCACAGCAGATGGCTCAGAAAAAATTTCAAGACGTGGTTTCCTGAAGGCCTAAAACTGCTGATGGAAAGCTTCCCAAATCCTACTGGGGCAGGGAGCCTGCAGGATGCCCGTGGGGCTGGGGCAGGAGTGGAGGAAGGGCTGAGAGGGAGCATCGTGGGCAGGTGCAATGAATCTCTGCACGAGAGTTCACAGGACCACGCCGAGACCTCGGCAGAAACGTTTTTAAGGTGAATCAATAAAATTTACAGTTACAAATTGCCGGGCTCAGACGCTCGTGCCCTACAGCTCTCAGAGGATCTGAAGTGTGAAACTGATGAACTATTTCTGGCAGTACGTAGTGTTTAAATACATCTCAGTAGCAGGGAGGAGAGAGGGAAACGATGCCAATCTTTAAAAGCCTGTAAGGAGCGGGGTGGAAGCCTGAGTTCTACATCCAACATGGAAACAGGAGCTGTGGAAAGAAAGGGAGGGAAAGACTCGTGGTTTGGGATGATACTGGGGGAAAGAGGGACCATGAATTTTGCAGAAACCCCTCTGCCCTAAGAACCAGACACGTGCACAGGACTGTTCTGCCATACATCACTCTGAATTTTCCAACAAGGCCCTTCATCAAATTCTCTTTCTGACTTGAACTTTTATGTCATAGAAGTGTTAGTAATGAAACTACATAAAAGATAGAGAACAAAGGTGGGAACTAATTATTTAGTTATTCCAGGAAAAACTGCATTGGAAACTCTTCTACTCGAGATTTTCATAAACAAAGAAAAAAGGCAAAAACACGAAGCCAAGAGAACAACTCTGCTGCTGATACAAAGTTGCTTTGTTCTGACAAGCCCAAAGCTGGCTGCCAACGTGTACAGAAGGATCCTGCAATCCTGCATGACTGGGCAATAAAACTGCAGATTAAATTCAGCAGCAATAATGCAAATTAATGCATAGAGGGGCGAAATTGTTCCATTTTTGTGCATGGTAGGCTCTAACTGCACTATTACTATGCAAGGCAGAGATCATGAAATCATTCTGGATTGTTCTCTGGGTACTGCATGAAGTTCAACAGCAAGAAGGCCAAGTAAAGCATTAGGGATTATAGAGGACACAAAAAGATTAAGAAAGAAAATATTATAATGCAGTTGTAGAAATCAGATTTTAGAAAGACATCCAAAAATCTTGACTATCATGTGTATTTCTATGCTACCTCATAAAAGGTGGGATAGAACTAGAAACACTGGTAGTCAGAAATTGTGAATATTTTCTTTATAAATATTACATGCAAAGTGAGTAAATATCTCTCTCCTCAACATCTAAATCTTGAGACCTGAGTCACTAAAGATTTGCTTGAAATGTTTCCCAGAGAATATATTCATCAGAATTGGTCAATACCGTGAGTAAAAAATATTCAGTTGTTAAGACTCTTATTGAATTATGTGAAAATTCTGAGAAAGTTGGTCTAAGAGCATTGAATATTTTTCCAGAGAGAAATCATGCAATTTTAGCCAAAATACAGTTTTGGGTGTAAAATGTCCCACCCAGCAGGCATAAAGGATCTGCTGTGTGAGGTGATACCTGGCAGGTAAGTGAGGGGAACTGGCACAGCTGGCATCACACAAAGATCTTTGTAAAAGGTGAAAGGAAAGGCTTGGTTTGAGAAATGGTGTAACCTACCAATTGTGGTATTTTCCCATCACCTTCTCAAGGTCTAGCACCATTTCCCTTGCTGGTTTTTTCCCCCAAACGTTCTCTTTCAGCTCCCAAGTCAGGCACATGGCACGGGACACGGTGATACTGCTTCCTGGAGTGTTACTGTTAGAGGGTCTGATTCCTTGTGTAACATCACAGTAAATGTCAAACTCCATCACTGACATCCAAGGATGTTCCCAGTGTCATTTCCATACCTTTCAGCACTATGCTGTGCTAAAGTCTGGCTTTTATATCAAAAGAAAACAGGAATACAAAAGCAGCAGGGTAGTCATTGCTCTATACGATGGCAGATAAGCCAAGTGAAGTTAATTAACCCTAGCTTTAATTAAAGTTTATATAAGCCAATAAAAATCTAGGTTATGAAACATTATTTATTACCAGGATTTTTTTTTTAAATTTCATTTTGTTGATTTGCATGGTATGACTTAGAAGGAATCCCCAGTTCTGGCATGGAATTACATGATAAACTACTCAGAGATGAGGCAAATTAGAAGTTAATACAGCATTAAATAATTTCAAATGTTTTCCATTCCATATAAATAGAACTGAAAAATGCTACAGCATGCTTTAAACTGCCTCTTTCATCATGCTGTTAATACATTATTAGAGTAAAGAGGTAATTTTTCAAGTACTTTACTGAATAGCACCTATCCATAATGGAGCAATATATGAAATGAGGAAAACAAGATATAGAACCAAAGACTTTTCAAATGAACAATAAAAGGTCAGCTCATAATGCAAGTAAAAGTAAAACAGACATGGTCTATGACATTTGGACAAAATACACACACCCGGAAACGTGAGGTGCCATTGATTCGCCAGGGCTCTCGAAGCGAAGCACTGCTGAAACAGAAGTTGGAAAGAATTGCTGTTGAACATCATCCAGGGGAGGCCAGGGTGCCTAAAGCCCCCATGGAGATGTCTCGGACCAGGTGGCCTGACAGATAAATAGTTTGGGAATTGCCCTTCCAGCCTCAGCAGCTCAGCAAGTCCTCATCACCAAGCAGGTGTTTCTGTTCCTCAGTTTAGGATCAGAGTATCTTAAATCTGTTTAAGCACTTATTTACCCCTCAAAGTAACGAGGCACCTGATGTTACCCAGACAAAACTGGTATTTCCATCATTCCAGTTCAGTTGCTGCTGATCCAGTGAGCAGGAGTCTGTCTGTTTTAATGGTGGTGTCTCTCTGAAACCTGACTTGCAGAGGTGTAGTGAGGTGGGTTTGACTTGGATGTGCAACGTAGGTGAGAATTCAGCTTCTCAGTTAAGAGAACAGTTGTTTGAGTGACTGGCCATTTCTGCCCAGCTGAAAAGGTATATAATTTTAGAAGACTTGGGGTAAAAAGCACCATATGACATAATATCTCACCGCTGACAAAATGAGGGGCAGATACTCAATTTACCCTTTACATAAATCCTAAGAATGAAAATTGAAAAATTACTGAGGATGAATGACAAAAAGAGGACAACTGAAGGGTTTTATTTTTACATGTGCTGAAAAAAAGCCAGCTGTTGAAAGGTTTTGTTTTTAAAACCAGATATCTTTTATTTTGTACCTCTTTTTTGCTGAGAACTCCCCCATGGTTGTTTAATTAAAGAAAATGACAAGCTAAAACCTTGGAAAACATGCACCTTGGATATGTGATCTACTTCTGATTTGTACCCAAGGACAAGCCAGGACTGAAACCAACACTGGAGTACAGGAACAATCCTGCAGGTGAGTGGGTGCCTTAAACTGTCTGCACTGAAGGGAGAGGATGCTGTGGAACTGCTACCTTTATATATATCTGTATTTATACATGTCAGGAAAGAGAGAAGTACATTTCACAGATGGCACTTCAGGGAAAATGGAATCTGGTATTATGTAGCCTGTAAGATAGAAGCATTTGGGTGGTCTTATTGCTACTGGACACATCATAGTAAATCAAGGATTTTCACTATTGGATCAAAAGTGAAAAAAAAAAAAACCACAAAAAACACCTTAGATTAAGCTATTTTTAAAAATCATTAAAAGGGAGAATGGTTATAGTTTCTTCATGTCTGTGCCATGAGAAAATTCTGCAGCTTCTTACAGAAATTCAAAGCATGATTACAAAACTCTTGACTTTTGTCCTCTTCTCCTCAGTTTCTCAGGGAAAGGCTTAGCAGTAAAAGCAGTGAAAATCACCATATTTTATTGCTGGCTTCCTATCTAAGGACAGTTTGGAGGCTGAAATTAGTCTGTCTGAAGATACTACCCTGTAACAGCACAGAACTCCTTTCTCACGGGAATTCTACTGAAAGTTTATAAAATATAAGTTTCATGTTTGTGAAAGTGGTTTTAGAAACAGACGATCAGAGCTCTGTCCAATCGGTCCCAGGGGGGTGGGCTGGTTTCAACCAATCCAAACAGTCTCCTGATGTGTATATAAATCTGTTAATTAATTAAATAGATTCACTTAGCACTCTCTCTCTGATTGCTGTGATTCTTTGCTCCACTTTTGGTCCAACAGCGACATCACCCCAGCTCAAAAGTTGTACAGTCATTGAAAGATCTATATTTTTCTTTTCTCCCCAGAAGAGGAATAGAAGTCTTTGATTCTGTATAATTTTAGGATGATTCTAATAGTGCAGGGTTGTAATCTGTCATAAAATGGCCTTCAAGCATACCCTCCCTCCCTAGAAGGCAGCTGGGGAGGCTGGATGAGCCTGATCTCTCTGTGCAACATTGAGAAATGCCCAGCTAAATTACACTGGTTTTTGTAAATGTAGCTCAAGAATGCAGACAAGAGAAAATCTGAAATTGCCTAACAAAACCAGAAAGTGGGAGCACGAGAGAGAATTGAACTTCAGAAAGATGACGTGGATACAATAAATTGTTCAAACCTCTGGTTTTCTGAATAGAATCAACCTCAGAAATCTGTCTCTCAGCCTGCATCTAACATAAGCAACAAAACCAAATAATTAAATTATATGTTTTAAAGGTTTTAGATACCCTTGGAACTCTTTGTAGAATAAGAGTTTGTGTGGGAAAACCTAAATTCAGACCCCAGCAATAGGTTCCCTACTGCATCCAGTCCATTCTAATTTTTTTCACTTGCAACCTTAGGGAGATTTCTTTTTGCAGAAACTGCAAACACTTATGAATTACAAATCTTTTCTTTATTCTCCTGCTCATTTAAAATATTCTCTCAAGCAGTTCATGATGTGTATTTGGTTTCGTTTTGATTATTAAAGTTTCTAACATTTCAATACATTAGAGAATGGGTAAAGCTGTTTTCTCAGTGCAGTGAGACAGCATAAATTAAATGAGATGTGGAGAGTTTATCTTTTGCTTTGTGAATCTGTTCATTTGCAATGGCTGAATTAGTTCATTTTGCATGTTGATAGAATGTCTTGTTCAATCTTGGAAACTGCTCACAGCAGCTTTTTTTTTTTGTTTATAGAACGTGGTTTGTGCTGTGCACACCATTATTTTGAGGGGAAGATGGTGTTGTCACAGGGAAAGGGACAGGGACAGATTCTGATTTGGCTTTGCTTTGGATTGTGCATTTGTATACACCTGAATGAGGGATTGCTCTGGATTTTTGCTATAATCCATAAAGTAAGGCTGCAGTGAATGCATTTGCTGATTTCATACAATTCTCTGAATCCTTTCCCTCTCTGAATGATTCTTACATATTTTAGTCCTGCAGGTCCCTTCCTGGCCTTCTTTGACTGGCTCTTCTACTTTTATTTTGCATCAGATTTGACTCTTATTTCTATATTCCTACCCAGGATCCTGCAGAAATTTGCCTCTTCACATTTCCCTTAAGTTTGATTGAGTCAGCCATTACCAAAATAGACATTATTTCTAGTTCTGGGTGTTTGGAGGGTTCCTGAGAACACTGATGTGCAAGACAAAGGAAGAAAAACCCCAAATTACTTATTTAATTAAGTTTCACCCAGTTGGGTTATTATTCTTTCTGTTTAATGTCTCTATCTATATATCTTCACCTACATATATCTCCTTCATATAAATATATTCTATCTGTCTGTCTGTCTGTCTATCTATCTCCTGGTTATTTGATCTAGTCAGCTTTGTTCTCTGTGTCAAATATGGGCAGTTGTATTTGCTGTTGCAAAGGAAGTGTTTTACAGTTTTCCTGATGTCCTTTGCCTTTGTTTTTTGCTTTATAAGTCCTTCGAAGCTGAGGACTGCATCATCCTCTCTGACCTGCTGACACAAAATTTATTGACAGCCTACCTAAAGGAAAGGCTGATGGATAACAAGAACAGGAGGAGGTGTAAGTTTGATGGATGACTGGGATCTCAAAAGCCTGTGAACAGTCCAGCAATTGCCTTTGTCCATTTGAGTTATTTAGCATTCATGTTAGTCCTTTCCTTTCCTCAAAACTAATAAATCTGTAATAATAAATCTACTAAGTTTGTGTTGTGACAAATGTGCCTCCAGGCAGGGTGCTGAAGGTGGGACTGGGCCAGCTGGGCCAGGCTGGGTCACAGAAAGGAAAAGGAGACCTTTGCAGCTTTTGATCTCCAGTCTCATGCTCCCCTTTGTGTGCTTTTGTAGCTGTCATAGGTGTTTTACACAGGCATTGAAGACAAATCACATTGCCCACAACTCTTTCTAGAAGATGGTTCTGATGGAGACTTGTGCCGGTCCTAACAGGAATTCTCATGAAATCTTTTTTCTTTCTTTCTTTTCAACAGAATTTAATTTCAATTTGCCAGCTTCAATATCTAAAACAAGCACTCGATAATTTAAAGAACGCAGCATGAGGAACTAAAACCTCTGATTTCTGCCTTTCTGAGGGATCTCCCCTCATCAGGATGTGTAAACTCTTGCTTCTTATTCACATTTCCTTCCCACTGACTCTTGAATTACCTGTAATTTGTTGTTGTAACATCATGGCAATACCTGGAATTTGTTCATACAGCTGCCCACTGGTCGGGCAGGGCACTGGGAGGGGGCCAGGGAGTGCAGAGGAGTATCTCAGGCTGCTGTGGTACTTCTGCATGGGCTCACAAGACTCATGGGGAGAGGGTGGGGTCTGGGGCACAGATTTCCTGATTTACTTCAGAATTAGGGTTTCCTGGGGAGTTTCTGTCCAGCTTCTTGTAGACCCACAAGTGAAAACATCAGAAAAGCTTCTTTCCATTTTTCCCTTTCTCAGCCTCCCTCCCATGCCTGCGGTACCCACCCTCATCTCTGGGGAAAAGGGATAATTCAAAGGTGACTGCGTGCAAAGACCAGGCTGGAAGATGTGGGGAGGCCAGTGCGGAGGTCACTGACCATGGCAGTGCCAGTCACAGGAGAGGAAAACAGCAGAAACCTGGGCTGGAGAGACAAAAATATAACTCACAGTGCTTCTGAGGGCTGCATGGCAGAAATGTGATAGGAAAGGCAGGAATGTGCTGGACAGATGCAGCCTTTCACCTGAGCCTGTGTGAAGCCATTGCTGAATCTGGGAAGTGCTAAGGGAATTCAAAGCACCATCCATCACACGAGAGCAGGAGAGCAGCGCTCTGTGCTGAGCCGAGAGCAGACTGAGCTCTCTGTGATGTGAGCTGCACCTACAGGAATCCAGCCTTTACCCTTGTACAGCTCTTCCCCTTTCTTCCCCCAGTTCCACCTCTGCTTTCTGTGCTCAGACTAAAATTCTCGCTCTCAAAAATATAATAAGAAAGTCATGGTTATTCCCATCCTCCCAAAGGCAGGTCATTTATGCAATGATGAAAATATGTGTGAGTTAATCTGACTTCTCCTCTGCTGCTGCCTGCATCACACTGTGCCAGGGAGTGGAGGAGTGGGAGTGCTACCCTTGCTCGCTTTGCTGGGAGCCCTTTTCAAATCCAAAGGCATGTCAGGAGTTGAATTCTGGCAATTTTTATTTTGTTGGATTTTTTGTAGGTTTTTGGCCTCATTTTCTGTGGTTCAAAACGAATCACCTTCTGACACTGTGTCATTTATGGCAAGGACACAGGATCCCAGAAAATGACTTTCTGCTATAAAACTGACCCCAGAAATTTATTAGAAAAAGGAAAAGAGTATTACTCCTACATCTACTTTCTCTCTTTTCTCTTCATTTTTTTTGGTGCAATAACGAAAAAAAAAATCATGGTGTTTTTCTCTGTCTCACTTCACTTGAGTTTCTTGTACAGGTTTACAGGAGCAGCCCCACTCAGAATCTGATTTATTTACACTGCATGCAGAAACCACACCTGTAAGCATAAATGGTTTTTCTGATGAGCCAGTTGAGGACCATACTACCAAAGATACCACTCACATTTTTTGCCCTTCCCACCTAACATTTATTTTTAAAAAGAAAATTTTAAAGGTCAAATGCTGCAGCCTTTCTTGACCAGCCTCCCTAAAGGTCCTAAATGCCTTAGATGACCCTCAGCCCTAAGATATGTTTGAAAAGGGAGATGTCAAACACTAATGGAGCCTTGGAAACACACTTGCTGTCTGTAAGCCAGCAGTTAACCTTGATGTACGTTCTGAAAATTGTTATTCTGTTTGAATTGTTTTACTAATGAGCAAAATAATTTAACCAGAACATGTGGAGAAGGTGTTTTTCATCCCAAGCATGGCTAGATATGGGAGCAGGAGAACTGTTGGAGCCCAAATGCTGGTGGAGTCTCCTTCCCTGGACTTGACCGGAGAAGACTGTGAGCAAGCCTCTCTGCTTGCTTCAGGCAGAATGTCCAGGTGTCAGCTAAAATTGCTCTGTGCTGCTGTCAGATCTAAGAGATGTGAGCAATCTGTTAGAATTTTTTGTCTCCTTTGTTCCCTTAGACAGGTCTGTGCATTTCTAGAGCCAGCAGGCAGGACCAAAGCAAGGCACATCCTGTGGCAGCTCCACCGTGATTTAATGAGCCTCTTCCAGGCCACTGACGACAAGACACTATTTCTTATTTCCAGTTGCACTTTGGGGAGGAATGAAACAAAATATTATCGTATTTGTGACTTGGAGAACACTGAATTAGCAACCCAAGGGCAGCAAAAGAGGTCGTTTATAGTCAGCTTGAGATGCTGCTCTCCAAGGGTAGGCACGGAGCCGCTGTCTGAAAAAGCTGGAACTGCAGTGCCTGGGCCATGCATGTCACTGTCAGTGATGGAAACAAGGGCACAGGTGTGCCCACACCCCTCTTCTGTGGAGCACAGGGGAAAGGTGACACAGCCAGCCAATGCAGATGAAGCAACAGAGTCTGTGAGCACGTTGGGGATGCAGGAAGAAGAAGTGCAGTTCTCGAGTGTGCTCAAGAATAGGAAAAAAAGACCAAATAGTAGCGTTGTGATGACATGATCATTGGTATTTGCCTGTCTTTGGGGATTCTAGAAGTGTTTTATTTCTTTAATATTGTCGTGCTGTCAGATGTGAGACCTCAGTGACTCTCTGGGGTGTTACAATGCACACCGTGGCTTCTGCTGTTCTCAAGGCTGCTGCATTGAGGGCTGATAAGCACAGACAGGCACTGCAGGTGCGGTGTAAATATTAAAATCCGTTGAGATGGTATATTTTAGCCTCCTGATAAGCCCACAATCTGAAAGCTTTTGCATGCAGAACCAGTTTACTGCACACAATGACTGATAAGGATCAACTTTCTCACTCAGTACTCTGTGAAAAATTTTCTGGGGGATAAATGCTTGAGATACTGCAAAGAAGGATTCAGGGAGCTCTGACACAACCTGGGGAGGGGTTCTTGTGATGACTCTTGTCTCTCCCACACACTGCCAATGGCCTTGCTATATGGCTCTGGCACTGATGGTGACCTGGCTCTCTTCTGACACTGGAATTTAGATTTTCCAGTGTGAAATGGGGTGGATAACGCCCTACATCCACCTGCAAAGCATGTGGGTGTCTGGAAGACAAACAAAACCAGAGACCAGTCAAATAAAGAAAATGTATGTGATCAATACAAGGTCATCAGTTGCTCTGCAGGAAAAAGAGGTAATCTATGTTCTTTTGTAGAAACACGGAAATTAGCTCAAATTGCACAGGTTTTGGATTGAAGCTTCTTCAGGGAATGCTCTGTTTGACTGACAGGTGTAATTTAAAAGAAGAAAGGATGCTATAAATATTTTTAAAGACAACATAACTCCACCTCTGAATATAGAGATCTTTCTGCCTCACAAACTGCACATAAAGATGCATGTCCTTAGGAGACAGTAAGTAAAGTAGTAGTGAAGCTTTTATCTCTCCAAACCATTAAACACAATGACAAAAATAAGGGTTGTTCACATAATACTTTACAAATGGAAAATGGAAGACCACTTAAAATGAAGCTGTGTGACCTATACACCCTGTATGCTAAACCCACGACATGAAATTTGCCACCTTTTTGATTGCTGATTTAATCAATCAGATGTAATCGGTTTAATTCTCAGGGATTCCTGAAATGTTTTGGTGGTTTTGTGGATTGATGTGATGAATGATGTTTTCAAATGTTGGCTTGATAATATCAAAGATGCTCTCACTGAGCATCTTTGGTTGAGCTACTTTTGAGCTACTTTTGCTTTGTGATGCTGTGATGAACCTGTCCCCAAAGGCTTTATCCCCCTAGAGATTCTGAATTAGGCAATAGCTTCTCATGATGAAAAGCAGAGGGAAAGATATTATATTTTACCACTGGAGCAACCAAGTTCATTCACAGAATGCTTGTTTACAGAGTCCTGTGGAAAACCCTCTCAGTACATTTGGGCTGTCATATGTGAGAGGTTCAGTCCGAGGAATGAGATCACAGGAATGTAAGCTGGACTTTCCTAACCAGAACTGACAGCTGCTGGGCAATATTGGGCTAGTTTGTTACGAACCCCTGAGAGCCCACTCTGACGGACCCTTTGCTCACCACCAGATGGTCTGGGTGTGGTACAGACCCCTTGATAAAAGACGAAGGAAGACCGATAGGTTTCACCAATTGAAATTTAAGGAGGAGTGAAAAGAACTAGGTACAGTTTTGAAAGATGCTTGCCTGATTTTTTTTTTCCATCTTCAAAATGACCTTGCATTTTTAATGGCTGCAGATTAACGCCAGTAATGAATCCCAAGTGTCCAATGCAGATCAACACTGGGTTCAGGAAACATTAAGGGATACCTAGGATGAGTCACAGATTCTACACAGAGTACAGTAATGATCTTGCAGACAAAAAGTTAACGATTTAAGAAAAAGCAGAAATATTGTTCTCATTCCCAAGGTTAGGGGAAATAAATCAGAAGTGATTGCTTTCCCCGGTTGCTTGTTTTGGGATAAGGAACTTGACATGGCTTTAATGATAAAACATGGAAGGACTTGGGACCTGCATCAACGCCCATGAAATTCAATGACTGGTGGCTTATGCCAGCAGGGTGCCTTGGCTACATTTTATAGCCAGCTCCTGTTGGAGGGCTCATGTCCTTGGAGAGGTATTGGGGAATATTGAATTTTTAATACTGAAACACAGCTGTGTCTGTTGCGATGAAACACTGCTCTTCAAGCTCCACTGAACAAAATTCTTCAATTTCAGAGTAGGAAGAGGTAGATATGGGAGAGGAACCATCCATTGGTGCATTTGAATGGGCTCAAAGGTTGATGCCAGCTGAAAAAGGAGTTATCACCGAGCTGTTCAAAAGGAGCTTGATTTGAAGGTGCTGACACCCAACACATTGAATTGGAAAAATGCTTATTAGAACTAACGACCTTAACAGGAAACCCAGTTAAAGCCAGATGAAGAGGTGGTAACTGAGAGGAAATTGATCCAAAAGTAACTTTAGAAACACTGGGAGGTGTGGTTCAAAAATATTTTTTTCAAAGTTAAAGGAAATATTGTTTAGAAGCCTCAAAAGAAGATTTGTTCAAAACAAATGAGTTTAAATTGAAAAAAAAAATCATTTTGCCAGGAAAATGATAGATTTTAAGAAAGCTGGTGAGAGAGATAAAAGAGAGTGAAATATATGACCATATTTGACCTGCAAATGTTTGAGGTCCCACCTTGTGGGCTTTATCAAATTGCTAAAAGTCAAATATCTTAGGAAATGCTACAATTTGGAATGAAATTACATATTCTATCTATAATCAGAATTAAAATTATGCCTTTTGGGCAAATTTTGAAGAATCAATCAATAGGTCTGCTGCCATCCACACCTGCTGAAGACTGAATGTCCTGTCTCTAAACCAATCTGCATTCTTTGCAGTATTAAAAAATTGTGTTGTATGAAGTCTGGGAGCAGCTACAAAAGACCCCTTGAAGAAGCACAAACCCAGGGTGTTGTACAGCAAGTTTGATCCTTTCTCCAGCTTCAATTGAATCTGCCAGTGGGGCTGGGAATGCTGCGAGGAGCAGCCACACTGGGATGAAAGGTGACTGAAACAGGGCTCTGCTCCTGAAGGGATCCCTCCTGCTTGCCTCAAAGTCATAATGATCTGGATTTTCTTTTTCTCTTGCTGTGATAGCTCTGGCCTATCTCTGCTGTGGGAGAGAGGGGTTTCCTTGGCAAATCTGTCAGCTCTTTGTGGTCTGGGAAAGCACGAGGGCACATCCCAAGCGATGTCCAGGTTGTGCATCCCAGTTTCTGTGCTGTGAATTTCCTGCTCTGAGGAGGAGGGGGGCTGAGCAAAGGTGTGGAGCCAGGTGCCACAGCAGCCCAGGAAAGTAAACTTTTTTCATCCAGGAGCCAGGTTCAGACTCTTCCCCAGACAAAGGGTTTGTGTCCTTCCCACTCTGTGCATCCCACTCCATACAACACCAGCCCTGCTTCTGCAGACCTTCATTGCCATTCTGATCTACTATAATACATTGGTTTTTAAGTGTTTAAACTCTTCTTCTGCCTCTCAATTTTCCCACTACTGCAGCAAGAGTAGCTATGTTTGGCATTTTTCACAACAACACTTAAGCAGAAAGTGAATCTCCAGAAGCTTTAAGTAGGTGATAATTTTAATACTTTTGTGTACACTTACAGAGTATGTGTGGAAAGATATTTCTCAGCAACAGGATACCAAACTACTTGGCTTTCTGGTCTTTCTGGCCCAGGAGGAGCATCCTTATGTATCAGCAACATGAAAAGGAATGCAGATGCCCAGGCCTAACTCGCATTCATAAAAATCTCACTTTAGTTATTTAGTCTGATCAAGATGGTATGAGTTGCTTGAACATTCCTTGAACATAATTTTATGTCAGTCAAGAAAAAACACTAAAATCTGTGTTTGCAGATGGTGGAGTATGTGGGATCAAAACCTTTTAGTGCACCTTTTAGATTTTTTTTTGCCAGCTGCAGTTTACACTTGACTCATCAGTGGCATAACTGAGAAAATGTTAGTTCAGATTGTATAGCCATTACTTGATGCTGTCCTCATTCTTTCTCATTGTCTCTTCCCCAGTGACCTGGCATCACTTTTTTTTTAATGTGAGGCAATGAATGAACAATAGAAAAAAATCCTAGGACAGGTGCAGTTAAAAGTTTAGGAAGTGCTAGAATTTTACATCAACACAAATAAGTTATGGAGTCTGATGTACAATCATATAGGAAAAGGCTCATTTTCTGCCAATTTAATGTAGTAATAGCAGATAATAATACATCTTAGAGTTCTCAAGTGGAGCAGAAGGGTGTTTATTCTTTTGTGGCAGGTGGTGCCATGCCCAAGCCTGGGTATATTGCATAAATATTGTTAGCATCAAACATATCTCAGAGAAGCAGCTGGATGATGAATCATCCACTTGGAGAAGTCCCAAGCCACCATTTATCTTTATTTACCTGCATTTTTTACAGACATTTGGTGCTTTTGCCTCTGCTGAGAAAACTCTATTATGTAAAATCTGTCTTCTTTTTCTTTTTTTTTTTTTTCTTATTCATTTTTAATATGCCAACAGGAAAAGGTTTTGGCAGGGAACTAGACATCTCCAAGATGGAATTTCTGTCCTACATCCAGTTAGAGAAATTGCATTAAAAAAAAAAAAGGATCAAAAATTTATTTTAAATTCTTTTAAGGCATGAGAGATAATAATTTAGAATCTTTCTAATTTGTGTTATTTCCTTACTCAGACCCCAAGAGAGTTTTGGAGAGTAACTGGACTCAATAACTATATGAAGCCACACATACTTTTCTAAATTTATAGCAGCGTTACCTGGATGGCTTGATATAAGCATTGGGAATCACCCTGGGTGACAAGGGATGCAATGAGTTTCCAAGTAGCTGGGAGCATCAAATTAAGACAGGAGAAGGCATTTTGTCCATATAAAACGCCATTAATCCCAAATAAGTCATCATGGGTTTATGAATGGCAGCAGGAGGCAGTAGGTGCTCAGTGTGGAGAAGGTGGAGTTACTTTTTCCTCCCCAGAGGATCAGGAGGAGCCCCATGTGCCCAGGGGACTGCTTGTGACGTGAGGTGCACTTCGTCAGGAATGAAAATACTGCCGTGACTACAGCCTGTCCCCAGAATTCAGCTTAAAAGTGCTCAAAAGCTGGATTGTAAAACTGTTCCTGAGGCAAAAGCCTTCCTTGGCCTCCCATTATGGAGAAAGCCTCTTAAATGTCAGTCGAGAGAGCAAACAATAACTTCTCAGTGCTTAATTCTAAATTTAAACAGGAGTCACTGAAGGAGGAAAGACTTGAAGCACAGCTAAGAGCAGGATACTGTAGCCTACGTTTAAGAAAGATGTAAGAAATTACAGGTTTTCAAGGTTTGTTTCTCCTTTTGTGGACACAAAATTAATTTCTTGAGAAAATAACCATTTTTTGTCTCCTTACCATTGTACCTGTCTTAGACTGTGACCTTGGGGTATGTTTTATGTTATTCTTATCTACCTTCTTTCTAGAAAAAAAGATAGAGGAGGTTGGAGACATTTTCACCTGTTCAGACATGCAAAGATGGATTCAGACGTAAACCAGAAAAAAGTCAGTTGTGTGTCAGAGGACAAATTGCCATCAAAACCAGAACTCCAGGACTCTTACCTCCCTTATGGTATTTCTAGAATTAAAATATCTCGTTGTAGAGCTCATGGACTTCTTCCAGTGCCACCACCATGAATGCAGATCACCTCTTTGTAGATCAATTCAGTTATCCTGAGAGCATATTATATCCCCCTAGGAACAATTGTAATAAAACTGAAATCACTTTTTTTTTCCTTTTTAACTGACAGTGCTCCATTCCCTTAAGGTACAACCAAAGTCAAGAAAGCCTCTTGCTCCTAACCCTCAAACTCCAGGAGATTATCATTAAAATGCAGCACATCTTTTTCTAAATCTGTAATTGAAAGAACTTCTCATGCACTAAAAATGAGGTTCAGGTGAAGATGAAGAATTCTGGCAGTGCAATCCTTCAAAACCCAGAAAGGCTGATCTGTTTTCTGACTGCTGCTTAAACCTGGAGTAAAGGCAGTGTGAGGTGTGTGCACTGATGGTGGCTGGTTTAGATTGGGCCTGGGCTGTGCACAGGGTTGCCCACGTTCAGGGAGGGATGAGTTAAGAAATTCTGGGCAAAAACCATCCACAAGCACCAGCAGCTTGTGCCACTTCTGGAGTCAGGTGCTCAATGACAGAGTGAAGTCATTCACTCACTGTGGTGTGCAGGGACTCAGCTCTGGCTTTAAATATGTGTTTGGGTGCCTGGAATGAAAGCAAGCACTTCACAGACTGTGTTTGTAACAGTGCTAAGCTTATTCTGTCTCAGAAATGATCTAGAAAAGAGACTGCCCCTGTGCTCGCACATTTTTTAGTTTTAGAAGTTGATATGATTTCCTCTGTTTTTTTTACCATTTGGTGAGCCAAGCAATACTTACTCACCGATTTAATGTGCAGAAAACTTGATATATATCAGGATTTAAAGTTTGTTTTCTGCTTTTGTGAAATGACAGATTACTTTCTGTTATTGCATTTAGCTCTACATCCCCCACAGATTTACTCACTGGTGCAGTGACTGCTGCAGCATCCATTGCTTAGTTATTTATCTCTATCTCTCAGCATTCATTGTTTAGTTATTTATCTCTCACAGAAACCAGTTTTAAGTAGCTGGATAGTCTGGATAATGCATAGGATGAACTAAACTCTCTGGTGTGGGACTCAGAGCCACCAGGGTGAATGAGTCAGAATGAAACATGCAGGATGAGAGAAGGTCTTTGCCTTTCTCCTGGCTTTCTGTGTCTTATTAGTGATGAATTTTGGTCTTTCTCAGCCTGGATGGGTGCTCCAAACACTGATCTTCTTCCCAAGGAGTGACTTTTCAGAATGCTGTGGTCAGAGCTGTGCACTGTGTCAGGGTCATTCCTGCTGGGCATGCAGAAGAAAGGTCTGACAGATCAACTCCTTAGGGAAAATAGGAAGAGGAATTCAATTTCAGGTTATTTGATGATGAACATGTCAACAATGAGCTAAAAAAAAAAAAAAAAAAAAAAAAAAGTAGCATATCCAGGTTTGTGGCCTGATTTCCAGAACTCTGGGGAGATACAGCAATGATTTTTATGTCTCTGTAATGCCATGCCATGTAAGAATGTGTCTCCAAGCTGCCCTCCTGCTCCTGCAGAGCCCTGCTGGCTTTGCATAGGGGAAGATGAGTACTCACATTTTTAAAGGCAACCAGGAGACTGCAGTGAATGAGAACATCTGACAGCTGGCCAGGCCAGAGCCTTTCTGTCTAAAGCACTTCCATTCTCAGGATAAACTACGCACACTTCTGCATGCAGCCCACATTTTTTAAACACTGCTGAAAAATGGGGAGGTGGCACAGAAAAGCCACAAAGATATTATTTTCTATGTCAGGCAGCAAAAAACAAGAACCCAATCTGTTGTATTGACTGCCCTTAAGTAGGTAGTGAAATGCAGAAAAAGAACCTACATTTATTGGGGAAACACAAATTATGCATTTTGCAAGGATGAAAACTTCTAAATTAGACATAAGAGGCAGGAGTGAGGGGTGGGGTTGGGTGTTTGTAGAAGTGGAGAGTGAGAAGAGGAACATAATTGAATGTGTGTGGAGAGAATTAACCATCAGAACAGCTTTTTACAGCTGATAGTGGGTGCCAGAACCTCCCATCCCCTCACATGACAGCTAGGTAACTCCCAGGAAGAAGAACATTAACCTAGAAAGGGTTACATTTTGACCAAAAGCAAGTTATTGTGCTCAATAACTGGTATGCAGTAGTCAGTCTCACTGAGAAGGTCATCTTTGGTGATTTTATGGTCCTATCAAGCCTTAAATTCCTTAAATATTCCTGTGAGAAGCTCTGCTCTCCCAGTACTTGGCAGAAGCAGCCCCTTGCTTCTGCCAGCACAGACTCCTCTCATGGTGGATTTTCTGCCATGAAGGCCCTGGGCCAGGATTTCTTCCAGTGAAAACAAGCACAAAACAAAGCCAAATTTATCTGAGGTTGTGCAAAGAAAAAAAGCAGTGAAGTAACTAATCATGTATTAAAGACTTATCACTATGAATCAGCAGCAGGCACAGGAGTGTCTGAGTACAGATCTTGAAATTAAAGAGGGGGGTAATTCTTCCAAATATCCATGAGGAATGTAGCCCTCGTTCTGCCAGCAGAAATATCTCCAGCAACTAAACCTCTGCAGCTGCGATGAGGCTCCACTCAGGTCTGAGAGGAGGGAGCCAAGGCGAAGGGAATGCAGAGATTTCCAGCTTCTTCCCTCACTTTCTTCTTATTTTTCACACGTACAAACCATATTTACTCTCCATAGCTGTCCAAGACCTTCAGGGCTTTTCTTTTTTCCCATGGAACAATCAGTAATGTTTCCTCTGGTTTATCACAACACTAAATATAGAAGAACTGGTGTCAGCCAGCCCGGCACCATCAAACCTTAATCACAAAGCAAACCTAGAGACAGGCACCTTTTTATTATGCTGCAGCATAGAAACCTCTGAGCCTGATCTATGGCCAGGGAGATCAGAAGAAATATTCCTGTTGTGTCCTGGGTCTAGGAGACCATTCAGCCTTCCAGTAAGGTGGGATTCTCTCCTGTGCGTCAGGCAGAACAAAAACGAAGTGGTATCAAAGGTGTTACCCGAGTCTTAAGCAGAATAAATGTTGTATATATGTCAAATCTGTCACTTGGTGTTTCTATGGAAAGTACTTTATACATTAGAATCTGTCAGCCTTTCTTATCTCTCTGTGAGTTGGTCTCTGCAAACCCTTAAGCAAAATATTGACTTTTTGCATACAGAATATGAGGATCTACGTAGGGGATGGGTCAACAGGCCAAGGAGGAAATGCAGTCCATGCAGCAAATCAATGGTGAACTTCAGTTCTTTCAGAAATGTACAGAAATTCACTGTTTCTCCAGATGTGGTCATCCCACCATGGTGCTGTTGATTCAAATATTTTTTAAATGCCCATTATCCTGGAATGCTGACTCCAATGTATTTGAGTATCAAGGAAAGAAAGCTGAAGCCTTTTAATGAAAACTATTCCTCCCTTTTTGTTTTTTCTTTTCCTTCTCAGCAGTACATGTACTTTAAAGCAGCTAAATTTCTGGGGTACATTTCTTCTCACACTCTGGGATCCTTCTCATATTCCCTTCCAGTCTCTGCTTGGAAAATAATGTCATTTTAACTTATTGTGAAACAGTCTTTGTGCAGCTATAGGGGTGTGTGCATACATACATGTGCATTTATATCTATTTGTATTTGTACAAAAAAATCTTTAGACTAATATCTCATACTAAAAATCCACTCTGGGTGTTTGCCTAATGTGCTATAACAATAGAACTAGATAAGTGGATATAAATAATAGACAGTACTGCTAAAGGCCAATTACAAACCTTTATCATCGGAACAGCAATCTGAAGAATTTTCCTTTGATGTGTCCTTGATTTTGGCAGAACTACACAAAATGTATATTGTCAGTCTGTGGGAGTCAGAGCTCTTCGCTGGAGTCTAGCACAGATTCTTCAATTTCTTATTGCATATTTCTCTTTTATCTACCCAAAAAGCTGTGCCACTTGCTTCCAGCTAGTGAGGAATTTGAGCAAATTTTTTCTCCATTGTCCCTTTTCATTTTTGATGCTCAGATGGAAAAGTCACCCTTTGGCCTCATGCATTTTACTTCATCCTACTTTAAAAAACCTAAGGTAATTGCAAAAGTGAATTAAATTTATTTTCCCAATGCACTAATGGGGAAGTAATAAGTTAATGGCTTTTTCACAAAACAAAATGTAGCTCGAATAGTTTGGACTTTGCAACCTGATTTAGATTGGTTGTACGTGAGGATGTACAGCACTCTCAAGAGCAGATTTAAGCAGTTGGTCTCCCTGGAGCTCCAAACACTACATTTTCTCCAGGGATCTATGGGACATAGAGGGGCTGAAGGAAAAAAGGCAAGACTTGTTCCATTTGCAGTCCTGCAGCAGCCCCAGAGCACAGAGATCTCTCCTGTGCAGAGGCTGGAAGTGCTGGGCACTCACAATTCCTGCTCTCCCAGGGGCAGGGCAGAGACAGGGATACCTGATTTTTAAACTAGCTGGGTAAGTGTCCATGTGGTTGCTGCCTCTCTCTGCACAAATTTTAGAATAAATTACTCGATTTTGGTGCCATGGCCATACACACAACACAGAGCTGAGCAAGCACCTGGGAAGGAGGTGTGAGCCTGAGCTGGAGCTGCCAAGTGGTGAGGCTGGGAAGGCAGCCTGAAGCCAGGCAGGGAGATATAGGCAGTTATTTCATCATCTTCTGCTCCCCAAAGATTCTCAGCATTCAGACTTTATGAATCTACTACAGTTCCCCACTCAAAAATGGGGAAAATAATTTTTACAGATATGCATAGCCCAGGGAAGTAATCAAGCACCAGCCTTATTTAATCAGTGTGCTTAAGCAGCTTCCTTACTCAAAATCATCATAACCATGCAAACTAAGCATTACTTCCATTTTTGTGGAGTAGTTACAAGTCCAGGAATTATTATTAGAACCTTTTTCCTAACCATGCTTATTTTATCTTGAATCGGTTGTTGCCTTGTGTCCCACTAATTTTGAATCACTCAGCTGTAAATACATGGGAATAATGCTGCAGTTGCAAAGTAAATCCACTGTGATTATCTTTCTTGATAATTAATTAAACTAAAAAAGTTCTTAACATGGTTTCATATTTTATAAGTATAGTTTTTAGGAGTGGGATTAATTATCTGTATTTTATTTAAGCTGTGATAATTTTCACACAGTAGTTAACCTTCCAATTACCTGATTTAGTTAAAATTATAGCCATCAAAAAGCATATGTGGTATAATTGGAGCCATTTTAGAGTTATTGCAAAGACAGGGTAATAAATTATCCTCCATCTCTACTTAGAACAGTATAAGGAATAACAGGATTAATTTTCATCAAGTGAGATTTAGGTTAGGCTTTAAATAGAGCTTTGTAATACTGAACATGGCTAGCAGTAAAAACAAAAAAAACAAAAAAACCCTCTGTGTCCTTGGCATATGAGGGGCAGCACAGTCTCAAGGGATTGCACCTTACACCTCTAGGAATCCCTTACACCCCACATTCAGGGCTTTTCTATTTTTGCCTTGAATTTTCAGTACAGTTTTCATCTTTTTTACAGTTCCTTTTTAAAGTTTATTTTTTTAGGAAGGTTCATTGTGCTTTTTCTTTATTAAGCATTTTCTCAAGACATGTAGTTATGACTAGCAACAAATTCTTGAGAACAGGACAGGTGATATTTGGGTTTCATTTATGGGGAAATATTGAGAATGGAAATTTTCAGTGGTCTTCTTGCTTAGTGAAAGGTGTTTCCTAGAAATGCTATCTTAATGGGGACTTTCAGATGAGCTTTTAATCCTTTTACTTCAGGGATGGGCAAAAAAAATGGAAAGTTTTCATCCTAAATATAGTTAACATTGTGTTTACTCAGGACAGTCCTACTGAGAACTTCATTCAGAATGAGAGCACTTAAAGAATTAGTCAGTGACCAAAACATATATGCATTATTATTAAAGCCACTCATATGTCCAGAGCATCACTTTCCAGGTTTCTCACTGTTTATTTTCCCCAGGCACTTTTTTCACAAGAAATATATTGTCCTCTCCTCTCCTCTCTCCTCTTTTCTCTCTTCTCTTTTCTCCTTGCTTCCTATTGCAGTGTTAAGGATGTAACTACAGACAAGAAGGAACAGGGAAGAAAGATGAATTTCCATTTAGGTAAATTGTGATTCTTCGGCAGTTTTCTAAAAGATTTTCAGGTTTTGCATTATGTAAGCAATTCAGATAAAAACAGGACTTGATAAGCTTTCTTTTGTGTGGTGCTGGCAGTGCATCTATTCTCTGCAGTTACCAACATGTGCCAAAACTGGCTGCAATAAATAGCTGCCTTCTCCGAAGACAAAAAGTAAGAATAGGATTGTATTAGTATGCAAATGCTTTTCATTTATTCATTTTAGTCTTTCTGAGATTTGTGCCTCTAGAGACACTTTTGTGTTTAGGCCAGAAGAAACTCAGATACTTAAAAGATATGCAAATCCTTTATGAAGTGGACTCAGAACACCAAATGACTTCAGAAATAGCTCGCAGTCTGTTTGAAGCCTGTAAGTATTGGATTATATGGCATCTATTACAGGAAGTAAAGCAGACTTCAAAAACCCTTGTGTTCTTCTAAAATAAATAAATAAACAAGGATCTCAAAATACTTTCCCTGTAAATAAACTACTTATGATTAAGTCTAGAATATTCCAGGACTTCTGGTGTACCAGGTTAATCCAGATGGCTTTAAGTGCACAGAAACAGTCAAAGGTTGATAGTGACAGGTTTTCCTATTGCTGGCAAACTACAGGGATGATAAAAGGAAATACTATGAGCTTTTGTAATTATGATTAGAGCATAACTGGATCTTTTAAAATAATAATAATTTTAATCCAAGGCAAAAAAAGAGCAAACCCTACAGAAGAGTATTTTCCCCAGCTGATATTTACCATGAGATACATTTTCAGTGTAAGTAGGACTCTCTCAAATTTGCAAGATGACCTCTGATTTTTATGAGTGAGGGAAGGCTGGGAAGCAAATTTACTCCTTGATGTAGCTGATGGAAGACTAGAATACTTAAAAAATCTAACCTAAGTTAGGCTGAATAAATCTTTTCTTTGAGGCCACACAGTATGAGTCACAAATTTTCAGTGATACTGAGCAGCACCTTGTTGCACAAGTTTTGGGTTCAGTGCAGAAAAGCACATGGAGATCTGGCCCACTGCATCATTTGCCCTGGATTTTTTTGCTTTTTGGAGGGGTTTTGCTGGGTTTCAGTGCTCCAATTCCTGTTTAACCTAATTGCACTTAAATTCCTTTTGATCTTGAAAGAGCCTCAGCTACAAAGAAAACAAAATAATGTCGTTAAGGAACATTCACGTTCATAAGAAGATGGCTGTAATTGCATTGCCTGAGTGATACGAAAGAAGGCTTTTCAAAGGGATATAGATTGCATTAGGGGAAAGAGATATCCCATGGCCAATCTGCCCATGCATTTTATTATGTTGGTTTTTTTCAATTCTGAGTGCACAGGCAAGAACATGAGAGGCCAGGAAAATAGCACAATTTGTTTGATTTTCCATGCTAAGAGTGGAACCACTCAGGATGAAAAAGGAGAATGTGAGCAGTCAGGGCCACTTTGCTGGTGGGAGCAGGTCCAGTCCTTGAACAGAGCGTGACATCCTGGCACCCTCCTGCCAAACCCTGCTGCTTTCAGATCAGCCTTACCCCTGTTTCTTTGTCATTTCATGCTGGGGAATGAAAATAAATGAATGAAAATAAAGAAAAAAATGGATCATGATGATGATGAGGCATCTTTTTGAGGCTGGTGCAAGTCAGGGAAATGCTGGGGATGAACCGGTGTTCAAGGTCAGGTTGGATGGGGCTCTGAGAAATATGATTCAGTGCAAATGTCCCTGCCGATGGCAGGGGGTTTGGATCTAGATGACTTTTGAAGTTCCCTTCCAACCCAAACCATTCTGTGATTCTGAGATTCTACGAGTGGGGCTCAGAAGAAGAGCACAGCTCTGTCCCAGTGTCTCCCAGCTTTTATACTTCCCACACAGACATTGTCTTGCCAGTTTCTTGGAGACTTTTAACAATCTTTGTCCCTTTCTTAAAGAAAAGTTTCTCTCTTTTTTCCCTTCTTTGTATTGTGTGATTTTGTCGTTTTCTCCTTCCCTGTCTGTCCTGCTCAGTTCCCAGCAGCACAGCTCTGTCTGCAGGTTCTTCCTCGCTGAAGCTCTGCAAGAGCTGTCCTTTCCCTAAATGAAACTTCACTAAATCTGGCAAACTGCTGCAGAGTGTTCCTGTTTATGAACTGACATTTGCTGCTCAGGAAATACTTCACTGTAAAATCTTCACCCAGCTATAGATACCACAGTCCTTTATATTTTGTTTTCAAGCTCCGATCCCGCTTCCAGGCTTTTGTCTGAGCAGGCTGGGGGAGGAAAAGAAGAAATGACAAAGTTATCTTTGTTATTTATTTTTTTGCTAGCAGAGGAAAATCTAACAAAGGCAAAAGAAACCCGCTGAGACCATTTTAACAGCCGTGTATCATTGAAGGGCAATGCTTCCCTGGCTGGTGTAAATAAAGGAGGAAAACGTGAACCGACCACTTTTGCGTGGTTCCAGTTTAACATAATTTCTGCAGCATTAATGAAATTTACTCCTAGGGATGTTCACTTGTTATGAAAAATCATCCCATGCAAGTTTTGTCTTTTATAAGACTAAGCCAAACAACAAAAAGGTTTGTCACAGTTATATTGGATGGGATTTTAGTGTTTGCTGTCTGGCTTCAAATGCTGCATAGTGTGAAAAAGTAAAACTTTGACATCACCTGCAGCAAACTGTCTTCCTTGAGAGGAGCTGAGTAACTGTAAAATCATGAAAATAATCTCACTTGACATGCAAATTGTGCAGCCTAACCAGGGAAAAAGCTAGTTCATCATTTAATCTTGCAAAATGCAATTTGGGCAGCAGTAACGGGAGCTTTCCAAGAGATAAATTTCTCAAAATGATTAATATCTCTGGCAGAAAATTATATCACTAATATGTGTAGAGCACAAAGGAGGCTTGGAGTAATGTAATTCTGTTCTTTTTTTTTTTTCGTAAAAGAGAGGTGTGGATTATGCCATCGAGTTCAGCCTTTACATATTCTACAGTG
Organism: Orthonyx spaldingii; assembly: GCA_013397795.1. Taxonomy (NCBI): domain Eukaryota; kingdom Metazoa; phylum Chordata; class Aves; order Passeriformes; family Orthonychidae; genus Orthonyx; species Orthonyx spaldingii. Next base: position 954,290 of record VZTJ01001091.1, on the reverse strand, counting down.
AATCAGTATATTCAAATTCTAAACTCTGCTTAAAGAGGGATAAATTTGTGCCTGCAGGTTTGCAGGCCCTCAAGGTAGTGGTTTAAATGAAAAAGTGACGTTTTGGAATGGGATGGAATTTTTAAATCCCAGCAAAAAGAAGATTCTGAGTTCTTAAAATTGTATTTTGCCCTGCAAAAGCTGTCAATACAGCTGAAAGCCTAGAGGAAAGGCATTGATGGTTCCATCTTTTTTTTTTTTTTTTTCCCAAAGAACAGACTTTACTAATCCTAAACTTTTCATGCTGATGTAAAAGCTTAAAGGTAATTGAAGAAATTATGTTTTTATAAACAACATGACTACCTCAAAATTATTTCCCCTGAAATTGTAGATCCACTTCTGCACTTATTTGGAGAGGAGCTTCAGAATCCAGAGAGATGACCTGGACCTTGGCATTTTTAGAGGGTTTTTTAAATGAACCAAAGGATTATTGCATTGGACATGTGAGGTTGAAGGCCAGGTGTCTGTGGGATACTCTCTGTTCTACCTGAGTTAATTAGCTCGAGTACATATTTGTCAAAGAGCAGGTAGATACTCTTTGCCAATTATTTAACACCATTAACAAATGATGAGATAATAGGGCTGTATCACTTTCTCCCAGGTTATTGGTTTCAATTAATAATAAGAAATGTGAATTCAAAAGAGGGTGTACACTGTATAATCATGTCTCCCATACATAAGAAACAGAAAAATAAAACTAAATCCTTCCCCAGAGTGATCCTGATTTATGTTGGTGGGTGAGAGAGGAGACTCAGGCCTGACACTGAATTGCTGCCCTGCATTGCTTTCCCTTCTTTCATACAGAGCGTGCTTCAAAGTGCTCACAATAAAAAGCCAGGGCTCTGATTTACTGCCTCAAACATCCTGGAGAAGCCTGGGATGATGATTGTGATGGTTGTGGTCCTGCTCTGCCACTGGCCTGGTCAGTCTTGTATTTCTTCTTATTTCCCCTCAAGGAACTATGGGAACTATTCTGCAGTTCCAAAATAAATTTCTTTAGTAAATATTAATGTTAGAATGTCTTTAAACAGCACCTAATTGCTAAAATCTAAACCCAGAACAGGTGCAAAGATTCACATTCATCTGTTCCTTGCTAAGAGGTTAAAGAATGGGGAAAGGACAGAGATCCCTGTATCTCCAGTTCTGCCCATCTGGTTCCAACACAGTGATTTCTGCTTGCAGATATCTGCATAAAAAGTCACAGCAGCTCCAGTTTTTAGACCAGCAGAGCCCAATGAACCGAGTGTGAGACTGGAAATCTGGTTGTTAAAGCTCATGAGTAATCGGCTGGATTTTTCTTCTGGTGCAATTTGCCCCAGCTCTGCCAAAGTTGTATCATCTTCAGAACATTAAATGAACCATAGAGCTGTAATTCCCCTGAAACCTTAGTATAAAAACATGGATGAACTGTTAAAATTTTGGACAAAAAGATTTACCATTGGGGAAAAGGCATGGGGATAAGAAACTGAGGCACTGCCAGAGTACTCCTTGCACCTTCAATTACAGACAACCCGCTAACAAACAGAAATAACCTTTGTCTGTGTGCAGAAAGGGATCTTCATATTTCCACCTGGCTCGTGTGACCAGTCATTAGTCAGTGTGTGTCATCTTCATCTCTAAATTTTGCTCCCTTTTATGTTTGAATTTTCTGAAGAGCAGAATCTCCTGCAACCTCTCAGATTGAATTGCAAAGCGTGTCAGTGGAGTCACGTTGACTGGAATGACCTCTGCTTTGAACGGGAAGGAGGTAATTGGGTTTCCAAATTCAATGCTGCATCTGACATCAATCAGTTGTCAAATTGCATTAACTCTCACACTTTGGGTTCCAAGAAGATTGACTGTACATGCCTGTATGGCTGGGAAAGCACTGAAACTCTGACAAGCCTTGATAACCAGAGCTGCTCGAGAGGATGTCTTTAATAAATGCTCTCTCACTTTTCTGTATGACCCAGAATTCTTCAAGTAAAGGCTATTATCCAAAGCTGTATAAAATAAATATATATTTGTATATAGGCATGTATGGAGAGTTATTTGTCACTGTCTAGGTAGATTTGATATATATATATAGATACATATATATATATATTATATGTACACACATGTAGCTACATAAACTCAGGTCTGTATATATTCTTTCTAAAAACATCCATTCCATTCTAATTCAATCCAATCTAATCCAAACACAATAAAGTCCCCCTGAAAGGAAATCTCCTATAACTTGCCAGTGAATGGACCCACGACACTGATTGCATTTTGGAGTAAAAAAGTTCTGGTGTCCCTGCTTTAGGACACAGGGTCAGAGGCAGGGATGTGTTAAAAACATGCTAAAAATAGTCTTGAGTTTAAAAGTGTGCTTTTCAGGTAGGCAAAGATTCACAAAGCCAGAACAAGATACTTTGAGCCAGGCATAAAAATAATTCAGGGTTTAGGATGGAAAACTGTAATGTTAATTTCACAAGATGGATTGTCATTGAAAACTACATTTCTAACAGTGTAAGTAATCTGCTGTCATGAGCCTGAAGATTTCTTTATTTTTTGAAAGAGGTAATCAGAACAAAAATTTAGTAAAGGGTAAATATCATCAAAGGAAAAGAAGTGACAGAAAGTTTTCAGGTTCCTGCTGCCTCAGTGCTGCTATCCAAACACAGATCTGTTCTTGGCAGAGGGCTGGGCTCCAGCAGGAGATAATCACTGCTTATGCTGGACATCTGTGGTCCTCAAAGAACTGCTGAAGCTCTGGGTGTGGAAACCAGGTGAGCAGAAAACAGCCTTTTAGCTTCCTAAAGCAAGAACTACCCAGTTAAGGAACCTTAGCCCCTGTTCAGTATCCTTACATAATTTATTGGGAATCTAAGAATTTTAGCATAAATTTGTGGACTTGGTAGCCTACAAAAATTCACACTGAGGGAAATGCAGTGACTCCCAGCTTTGTCTGATGTGATAAATAAGATCACTAGATAGTTTTTAAACATCTGACTTCCTCTATTTTCTATTAACATTTTATTGTCATATTCTTGTCTCCACAGTTAATTTAATTTGCTATTATACCACCCCCAGCAGTTTCTTGTTCATTCTCTTTCATCTCCCTCTGTATCCCACAAGAATCTAGAGTCAAACTCCTGCCACAGTTCTACTTCACATAAGTAGCTGGTTGGAACAGCAGAGCTATAAATTCTATGTGCTCCATTTGCATCACCAAAAATCTTGGAAACTCAGCTGTATACATTGTTTGCTCAGTTGTACACACGCCAGCAGCCCAGAGCTCATTTTAAATTACAGTTATTTATGCTCATGTATGGCAACGAGTGCCTGTTTCTCCCTCCTGTCATCCATTCTTCACCACAAGTGGTGATTCTATTTTTGATTCCCTGGTTGTTACTTCTGGAAATATTTTGAAGATTTGTGTAAGCTAGAGTAGATTTGAAACAATCAGTCCAGTTAAAGACATGGTGAGTAGCACTTCTCCAGAAATTGCTGTGCTGCCTCACCTTTCTCCTTCAGCCTTTTCGATGCCAGGGTCTTCTCACAAGGAAAAAAAGCCATAACTTGAAAAAATTGGGTTTGTGATTAAGACATTCATTATAAATTCTGTACACATTGGTTGTTTGCAATGATTTTGTTTTTCCACTTGTTCCTCAGGCAGTAACAGTAAATTTGGGTGCTTGTGACATTTCTGCAATTCTAACTTTGAATGAGACTCATACCATATATTGCCTTATAAATACTGACTTGCTCTAAGTCCCATGTGTGCCCCTCACGTAGAAAGGAAATAGACAGTGTAGTCATTATTCAACTTAATTTGCAATATTTATTGCCCTTGGTGGATATGAATGTATTTGTTATGCTCACAATAAATGACCTCTGGGTTTCAGAGATACATTATGTTAGGAAAAACTTGCAAGGAGTAAATAATCCTCTTCCCTTTCTCTCTATGATTATTTCTACAGTGCCACTATTGTGTCCTGTATCTAAATTTAATCCATGCTAAGCTGCAGGACTCTTGCTCATGCTATAGTGTGAAACAAGGGTAACATTTGTGTAAATGCAGTGGGAAAAAAAAAACAACTGTATGACTTGCCCTGGTGACATTCAGAGAAAAATGCCTGTAAGGACCAGTTGTAGAGGAAAGGAGACAGAATCTTGGGAAGTGTAAATGCTGGCTTGTCCTTGGGATAAGAAGTTCATTATCACTCACAGCCAGGTGGTTTGTCTGTGCTGTTGGGTGGTACACAGGAAAAAATGAACTGCATGAGCATGGCCATAACACCAGAGTGTCAAGTCCCTCATCATGAACTGGAAACCACAGGAGAAGCAGAAGCAGCAGGGGAGTGGCAGCTACACACCTGAAAAAAAATATTCAACTCTGCTGGTGTTTTCCTGTTATTGGAAGCCATGTAATTTTAGTGGTCAGAGCTAAAATATTTTAATATTTTAAGTTCAGACCGAAAATGTCAGGTGATTAGATTATGTGTAAAACTGTATTCAACATTCATAATTCGTAGACTAGTATGTCTACTACTAAGCTTCCCAATAAATGGCAAGAGAAAGAAAATGTTATTATTTTATTTTAAAGCTGAAAATGGAGTGATAAATTGACTCTCCTGAGGTGCCATGGGAAGTCTGTGCTAGACATGTGTATTTTCTCTGAACTATCCATGCCAACTTTCCCCACATTTCTGTGGAGTAAGTCTAAATTTGGCATTTTTCTTTACCCTTTAAAACCCCTTCCTTTCAGTCCAAGGGCAAGTATCAATTATGGAATTATGGGGATAGACAGTAGGTGCAGTCCCCTTTGAATATTTTGCACTTGGTAATGCAGGAAAAAGGTTCTGGCAAACAGGAGTACTAATTATATGATAAGCAAGAGAGGCTGATTTAAGAACTAACAGGGAAGTTGAATTTGAGATTTTAAGATTATTTTAAACTAAATATCAATAACCTGGAAATCGAGAGAGGAAGGGAAGAGAGTTTCTGTGTTAAAAAAATAGGAAAAGTGTCATTCTTGAAAGAAAATTCTTAGGATGCACTTCGTAAATCCTGATGTTTTTCAGCAGAAAAGAAAATCTCAGTCTCACAGAAATTCATGTAGCAGAAGGTAATTTTATTCAATTCATAAATCCTTATAACAAAGGTTTTTGCTTTGCCAATTATCCAGATATTCATTGCACGGGAGATAATGAAGTATGTGGTAAATGTTTCAGCTGATCTTATTTTAACATTTCACCATTCATGTGACAAAATGCCATACATAAAATCTTACATCAGGTTTTTCATTGGGGTAAAAAAATGATACCTGAACACATTATGCATGCTCATGGAGGAGAGTCTAAAATCAAAACCCGTAAAATGTGTTAATGGAGGTTGTGTTTTTCATAAATGGCGGCTGTGCTCTCCTCCCATAATGCCACTGCCAAAGCAAAGAGAGAATAAACCCATTTTTCTTTGGCTTATTTTCTTTATAAATTGTATAAAAGGAAGTCATACACTTATTACCTTATTGAAATCCCTTTTTAAGATTTGATATTTGCAGAGAACTACAAAATGTCCTTCCTGTCTACGACTCACATTGGCTGACTGAAATGAATCTGCAGGCTTGTCTGCATGTCTTTGACTGTTAGACTGGATTATTTGCTTTTAATTCAAAATATGGGTATTGTAACTATCTGAGGAAACTGTAAGGGGGCGTAGTACATTATTGCCTACATCTTGCTCCAAAGCAGTTATGCAGAATAATTTAAAAAGTAGAACAAAGCCCTGTAATTCTAAAGAGCACAGTCTTGCTACACTGTTAAATGTAGACCAAAAAAAGCATTGTTTTATCAAAAAAAAACAGTGTATAAAGTAAATAGGAAAATGAGTGTCAGGTGTCTATTAAATCAGCTTGGAAATAGCTAAATAAATCTTCCTGCTCTTACTCTGAATTGCCATTATGATCTTTGCTGAATATATTTAGAAATTTCTCCAGTTCTAGCTCACCTAACTGCATTTTGGAGCATATTTGGTGCTATATTTTCTGTTTCTGTAATATCACATAAAAATAGAAACTTTGCTTCATCTCTCACAGGTCCTGTTTCTTTCTGATGAAATTTTATTCAGTGGGAATATACTACAGAGACGGAGCTTCCACAGCATTTGTAGACCTTGAAATTTATGTGCAGTTGCTTTACAAAAATACCCAACTTCTGCTTCACCATGGCCAAGTGCAAGAGCTCAGTGAGCTCACCATGGAACTCGGCAGAGCTCATTGTTGAGAGGGTCAAGTTCAGAGCAGGAAATCCTTCTGTTTATACAGTGTACAAGCATCATCTTACACTCATCCCTGTGGTTTTCTGGAGGGACTTGCTCCTGGTAGCTCTTTACTTTCTCGCTGTTCTCCTTCTCAGCTTTTCTGACCTGATTTCCTCCCTTTTATGGTCCCATTCGTCTCATTCCTGGACGACTGGGGCTGGAGAAAGACCGAGTGCTGGATGGGAACTGCATTAACAACAGTGACAGGGTTATTGCCTGGCTGTCTCTGCAAATGTCTTTTTTGATCTTTACTAGCAAAGAAACTCACTTAAGCTGAGTTTAGTTTGCATTTCTAGTGAGCTGAAGCAGATGCATATTGTCCTCGGAGAGTTGTCTAAGGGACACTTGAGATGTGCACAGGCATAAGATCAAGGACTCATTTTGTTAGTTCAGAAATCCACTCAAAAGCCATCTCAGGACATTTACAGATTTAAAACAGTGTCAAAGAGTTTCTACAGTCACCTGGAGAAGCCTCACAAAGCTGCTTCAGTCTCGAGGGATAAGCAGAAATAAGCATCATTCACTCTCACCACTACAATTTGCAATGAATTATCTATGAATTATCTTTTTTTTTCCCATTAGTTTTCTAAAGGGGGCCTTTTTTTAATGGACAAATTTCATTCTTAGCATGCAGAGATGCTGTCTTACAAAGAAGCTAGGAAGCCCCACAACTTTCCTTATACACTGTAATCTTCATGAGCAAAATTTTAGATGTGGTGATCTTTTTCTTGCAATACCCCCTGTGGCAAAACAGACAGGGCAGGTGGCTGGTCTGAAACAGCTCTTCAGCTCTAACTCCAGATGCAGAAAATGTTATAAAATCATACAATTGTAGAATTGTTTGAGTTGGAAGAGACCATAAAGATCACCTAGTTCAAACTCCTCTGCCATGGGCAGGGACACCTTGCACTAGACCAGGTTGCTCTAAGCCCCACCCAACCTGACCTTGACCACTTCCAGGGATGGGGCATCATCACAGAAAAAGTGATTTTTGAAGCCAGATTACTGAATTTCGAAGGCCTGATTTTGGTACTATCTCACACTTCCCCACTGCATTTCCTGAGGTTTAACAGAACCATTATTGTGCCAGTACTTGAGAATCACAGGAATTAAATTCTGTACGAGCCCCCAGGCCTGAGCCCCTAATTAGACAGCTGAAATGGGGCTTCCTGTGGTTCGTCCAGCTCAGCCAAACTGCTGGGCCAGTGCGTGTTTCTTAAGAAACTTAATTTCTTTCACCAAGCCTTTTAACTGTAAAATGAACTGGATTTATAAAGCTTTCATTACTTGCAGTTCTGGGTTGAATACCTTGTGTTACATGGTTATTTATATAGCATTGAAACAGCCTTGGGCAAGATTGTAAGGCAGCACTCCTAGTGAGCCCTCATAAAGAAGAGATGTTCATCTCATCTGGCAATTGCTGAGAACATAAAAAAAAAAAAAAAAAGATAAATTATGTTTAATGGTACCTGGAAATGCTGCTTGCTAACAATAGAAGCATAATCCCTGTCTCATGCCTCCCTTCTGTGCTGCCTCTGTAACATCCTCAGCAGTAACCTCGGGGTGGAGCAGCCTTTGCAGTAAAGTTGGGATAATTCTGGCAGAACCCATCCTCGCATTTGCTTTTCCTTTCAGGAACGAGCACGCTTTGTTTGTCTGAGCTGTGTATTGGGACTCTTTGCAGAATGTCTTAAAACTTTCCCCACCTAAACCAACCACAATAAAGCAACTGTTAAATTTAATTTCTGCCGAAAGAGTGAGTTACCTTTTACTTTACTGCACCAGTTAAAGGGATGCTAAACATATATCGAGAGGTCACAGATGGAATTGAGGAAAGGATTTTTGATCACTTGAGCCTAAAAAAAAATTAAAGTACTATGCATATGTGAATAAAGACATGATGGTTTTTTTTCTTTTCTACAGTGTTAGGTGTCGCATTTCTATGATCTGCAGCACTGGAGCTTTATGTGATTGTTGTACAAGTGTGTATATATATATATAAAACAAGTACTGCCTGAGGCTTTTAATGCAGGCTTAGGTACCAGGTGCCACAGGAAGGACATAAACCTCAGTGAGAATGAAGTCCAAAGTTATCCCCGCTGCCATTAGACATCTGCTGTCCCACAGCTGATAGGTGGGTGTCCAAGACTGCAGACCAAAGGATTTCACTGCACCAAGAGCAGATCCCACCAAGGATGAGCAGATCCCAACAGGGATTTGGAAATTGTGCCACCAAATGGCTCTGCCTGCTCACACATTCTCCACAGAGATCCTGTTCCCATGGTGGTTGTGGGTGGTGTTTTAAGACCCCTCCCCTTAAGAGGCAAGGCTGGTATTGCAACTCCTAACCTGAGTTTGGTGTAACTGAGCTTCTTGCTGCCAGACAAGGAGAGAGTGACCAAGGCAATCATCTGTTTGCAACAGCCCAAACATAACAGAGGGCTGCCTGGGCCGTGCAGATGTGCCAGACCAAGAAGGGAAGGTGAAAATGATCTTGGAGTTGACTGATCCCAATAGTTGGTCAAGACACAGCAGCGAAGAGGTGATAAGAAGCAAAAAGATTTAAGACTTAATCAGCCTGAAGCTGTCAGGCTTTCTACCATCCAAAATGCAATATTTAGTGATTCGCTTTCAGATCTGCACTGAATTAATAACTAAACTGATCTACAGCCTTTTTTTGGCTGTCAACAACAGAAAAATCAGCAACAAATACAAGATTTGCATGTAGGGGAAGGTAAAATCTGAAAAAGGACTTGGTATATAGATTCAAGGCAGTTTTGACTGATGAAGGAAGAGTATAGTAATGATGCTGAAAGTATGATGGATTTGTAGAGGCACACTACAATGAGAAGAGTATAAAAAAATTAGTTATGAAAAAAAAAGAAACATTCACAAATGATTTTGTTATTGACTTTGGATAAGTTCCTCTGATATATAGAAAATGCAAGGGGAAAAAACCAAACCTTCTGAGGAAGACTTGAGAAGACACAGAAGAAGAATGAGTGTGTCCTTCAAGAACACAGATCTTTAGCTGAAGAGAGCAAACAGGAAGTGGTTTTCCTAAATTATCCTTTGTAAAAGTTGGTTAGATTCAGAACTATGCAGTTCTATCTATTCAGAACAGAATTTCTTATAATTTGTGTGGGAAGAAGGAGGAAAGTTAATAAGGTCTCAGCTTTCTCCACAAAGACTTGGTAATCAAAGGTCATTATACTATATATCTTTCAGTAATTAAAGTGAAATGAGAGCAATTAGTGATCCTTCATTAATGAGTCTGTTACATTAGATTAGTAAGCTTCTATTTTTGTCAGATGCTATTTAACATGCTTTAAGAAAGACTTTTTTTTTAAACTTCAATCTTCACAAAATTCTAGCTGGGAAAGGTTTGGAAATAGGAAATGCAGCTGATCAAGTTTTTGTTTTAAAGTGAGGTGTCCTGACTGACATTGCTGAAGCAGATGCCTGCTGAATTATTTTGGTTTTGAGGTTCTAGGGCTCAGGTTTCTAGGGTTCAAAGGCAGTCAGGTACCGACATATCAACAAATCAATGTGTCTTCAAATTCCACTTGTGCCTTTCGTATTTTTACTTCTCTGGCTAAATATGTGCTGGGAAAGACAAGACTTTTGAAAACCTCACTCAAAACCATTCTTACTTCAGGACATTTAAAAAAAATGTTAATCTGGGACACTTTGTGAATTGCTGTCATATGGATTCTGTGCTTGCTCAGTGAAGAAGGCTAATGCAAATGAGGATTCACTCTGCTTGTGAATGTCACCAAGTCACTCCCAGTTCCCTGCTCCCTGTTCTCCAGCTGCTTCCTACATCCTACCTGCTGCACAGGGTCTTGTGAAGCCAAGCTACTCTTTGAAAAGATTTATTATAATGTTTGTAAAGGGCATTGAACTCCTCAGATGAAAAATTAAATCCAAGTGCAAATTATAATTATCACTATTCCAAACTATTTAGTATAAACACCCAGTTAAAAGAAATTACTCATTAACTGATTATTTTCATGTTTTTTGCTGAATCTGGATATTCAGTTGCCTTTTCCATTATTAGCAGCAAAATTGGAGTAGGATCTCTAATGGGAGATTTGACCCTTTCATCTCAGGTCATGTGAAAGGTCTTTTTCAAAAATCAGAAAAGCTGTACTTGCATATTCATTAGTGATAATGATTTACCAAACAAAGAGCTAATTTTGTGTGTTATCATCTTGCTCTTTGCATAGCTCAGACTGTGAAATTCTGCTGTTGCTCTCTCTGTTCCTGAGTGCAAGGCAGATGCAGACACTGCAGAGAAAAAGCTATGGGAAACCCCAATTTCATTCAAATTTTGCTGACAATTAAGACACAGCCTGGATGTGAGGACTGGTGAATTTCCCACAATGTTTTCAATCTGATCACTTATGGCAAAAACGTGTGCATGAAAACTCTATTTCCAGCAATGCTATGATATAGCAAGAGTGTAACCAAAGCTGTAACCCAAGAGAACGTTGACATGTTTAAGCTTCACTATTCAATAAAATGCAACAGTCACTTTGTTTTCACTCAGTCAATTAAGCTTAACTACATACTTAATTGTTTTCTTAACTCAGGAACCAAATAGCCTCAGTTCTTTATGGCAAACTGAGCAATTGAACCCGTAATTCCTACAACAGCAAAAGTTGTGTGTTTATCAACAAAATATCAACGACTAGGAGAAAACCATTGGGGAAAACCATCCCTTTTATTGATCCAAGATTAATGCCAGCTGTTAAAATAGAGAAATTTGAACACAGTAAAGCATTAAAGACTTGGAATTGTCAAGGCAAGGCAAAATGTCCGCCATAATTCACTGTGGACAGGGATGCTGCTCCAACCAAAGATATATGTACCAACAAATCCTCCAGGACATGTTCCAGTGAAGTCTTTACTTATGCTGCAGTAAGACTCGGCCCAAAGAGGTGTTGAACGTCAGCAAGCAACGGGAGGAAGTGGAACAGTAATATTGTACAACATGAGAAACATGGGAGCTCAAGGCAGAAAATACGAAATTGTCCTTTGATGAAAATACTGCTCCTATAGCCTACAGAAAATCTGTGAATAAAAACAAGCGAGAGGTTGGAATCTTACTGGAAGTCAACAGCTGATTACCTGCTTCTAAAACATTATCCCATACACTCTATCAATCTAAATGTCAGAAGGCATTACAAATCCCTCAGAAATATGAATTTTTAATCTCCCAGGGGTCCAAAGTACTTTCATTGAGAAGGAAATTTAATATTGAAATCATGCAAAATCTTTAAGGCCAGTTATACAAGGTTTTAGGATACATTTTCTTTATTTTTCATTCCATCTCTTTTTATAAATTTTAACATATAGTCTAAATATAAAGGGAAAAGATGTTGGGAGCTGCCAGATTTAGAATTAATCTGAATTCTTTGTTCTGCAATTATCTACAATGCTAAAACTTCAGAGACCTTATTCTTTTTATGCCTAAATACTACTAGTTCTGACTTTTTTTATCTGATGAAAACTACTATGAGACAACTTGTTTTAAACATATGTATTTATCTTCTATGTGCAGTATTTAATTTTGATACTTCCTTTATTCACGTAGTGGTATTTGATTAGTTATTTTCTGATTATTGTTAGTAACGATATTTGTGATAGCACAAGTTGCAGGGTGAAAGTGTTTTTTTTTGCTGGGATATTACATTTCAGTCCACAAAATTCTAGGCAGCAGATTTTGCAGTAGCAAACTTTATGACATGAAGATGAGTTGTTGTACTGGAAAAAAAAAATATTTTGTGTCTCTTTCTTGCCCAATTCCCTAGGCAACACAACAACAACCACAAAATATTTAGAGAACAGCTCTGTCAGATTGAGAGGTTTTGCTGATGTTTAGGAAAAAAACAACCAAACAGAAGTGAACATATGGAATAACTCTGTCCAAAATAGCAATATAGGTTATTTTGTACCATTCTTCATTAGGTCAGCCAAGAAAGACAGTAAATTATACCTTCTTAATTTCCTTTATGTTTATATGATTATCACCAATTCTTATACAAAGAATCAAAATAGAGAAAAACTTAAGTCATCTCTTTGAATTCAGGGTACATCCACAGGCAGGGAATGAGAGAAATTCCACTTTTTATCACCCAATAATGGGAAGTAATCACGTGCCCTATAAAAGCCTGTTCTGTTTGGGCTCCACAGGTTCTGGTGTTTGGCCTTGAATCATCCATGAGAATGACCTAACTCCTCTGAGCTGAGACATCTTCTACATTTTGTAGAGCCTGTTTTATTCAGAGTTGTTAAAATGTTTGATCCATAAATGGATTTAATAGAAATCCAACCATGGCATTTCCAAAGCACCCCCCAGCTAATCATAGCCCAGACAGCCACCTCTCAACTCTAAATTGCTTGGCAATATTACGCTGTCTGCATTAACAGATGATCTATAAATTGTGTAAACCTGTAATTATAGAAATAAAAGCAAAAAAAAGCAAAATATCAAGCCTATGAACATTCCAGTTGCTGGTCATGTCTACTTCTACCATGTGTAGTGTATGTTCTTATGTGTACATGAATCTTCAATTACTATTTGATATTAATTATGCTCATAACTGAAAACGTGTGTAGTGTAAGTCATGATTATATTCAGTTACTGAAATAAAAGTTGTGAAATGTTTCACTCTTATTCCTGAAATATTTTACTATAAATAATATCTTTTCTTTGACTTGCCATACACAAGAGAAAACATCTCAAATGCCACAAAAACCCAACCAAAAAAACTAAATAACAAAAAAAAACTAAACCCCAAAACAAACAAACAAACAAAAAAAAATCCTGATGCAAATTTTCTGTTTATTGCAGTAACAAATCCTCTCTAAAGAAAACCCCTACGGTTTGGTGCCAGAAGAAGACAACAGAATAATGCGTAATTCATAGGCAAAGTGCCTTTCTTTGCTTCAGTCATTTGTGAAAAATTAAACAAATAATCCTTGGCATTTTCCAGCTACTAGCTTGCTTTACATTTTCCTGGGATGTTCCTCCAGCAGTGGCATCTGTCTGAAAAACCACATGGCCTTTCAATATTGCAACAAACCCAGTGGTGTGATCAGCAGATGGATGGTAGCAGGTCTCCCTCAGTCTATCTCACAGTACTTCATTGAGACACACAGGACTAACACTGAATTCTTGAATTCCTAAATCCAGAAGTGATACAATCTCCTTTACAAACAGTTCAAGAAGTCTTTTAAAAGTAGAGCTTGTTTAGATCTTTATTCAAAAGGGCAGACCGTGACAGTCTTGCTGCTTTGATCTTTAAGTATTTTTTAACTCATTTTCAAATTAATTACCATTATAATTTTTTTTTTCATTTACCCTCTTGATTTTTTTAGATTAATAGGGTTGGGTGTTTCCCCTCCCACGAATGTTTATGCTAGGTTTGGTTGGGTTTTTTTCTGTAGACAATAATCCCATCCTCATTCCATCTGAATTTTCCTAAGCTAAACAAGTGGAATGAGGCACTCTGGTCTCCCATTTTCAGATTCTTCATCCCTCAGATCACTCGAATATATTTTTCGGTAAAATTTCCTGTGAAAACTCACCTTTACTCTCAGCCTGTGTTGCAGAGGACGTACCACCCATGTTTCTCTGTCCCTTCACCACCTGGTAGGTGACACGTTCATGGCTGATGGGGTTGAGTTTCATATCCCATAATCTGCCCGTACTGCAGACTTCTCTCAAACTATCATTCCCAGATCTTTTTAATTTCCAGCTGATAGGATCCGTTTTAGAACAGAAATGTGCACAGTTGAACACCAGCTGCTTGACCTTGCAGGTCACTCGCCAGATCTGTGCTGTCATTCTTAGGGCTGTGCAATCAGTGTAGGACAGTGACGATTTCAGCATTGAAAATGCTTCCCCCCTTTGTGCCATCAGCAAATCTCAGGCTCATATTATTGTGCTGATGAAGTAAATGCAGGTTAAGGAAAGGCAAAGTTTAACCAGCTCATCATGGAACCAGTCCTTGCTAAATTCAGTTTCATCATTTCCTCTCACCTCCTTCTTTCCCTCAGACACCTTATCTTTGTGTTCCTTTTATTTTTAAACTAACTCCCGTTTGTAAATTGTGGTGTAGAATCATATCAAATGCTCCATGAAATTCAGATGTAGGTGAGATACTGTATTTCTGTCAGACAGGTAGCATCATGAAAAAGATTTTGGTTCACTGGCTGTGTACCTCTTTCTGTAGAGGCTGTTGCTTTTCCTCGTATTTGTCTTTTACAGTCATGCTTTTAATTACCCTTTCAGAGTAATGAGTCAAAGTCAGACTAATAGACCAAGGTCAAAAGTGATTCCCTGAATCACTCATTCCTCTTCTAAAACACAGGTACTTTATTTGCTGATTTTGGTTTTACTTTAATGGTTGTGCATCAGTTATAGAAATTTAACAGCAGACCCACAGTCCCCCAGTCCTCCAGTCCTGCAGCACGGCAGGAACAGGAATGTTATCCTCTGTCTGCAGCTGTTGCACTGCTCTGACATTCCTGTTCCTGCCTTTACCGATCATCTGCTTTGCCATTTGCATGATGAAATCTCAAAGATATGAACATTCGAGTGCAAGCTCAGTCCAAACCTTCAGCAGTTCTGTACAAACCTGAAGGAAAATCCGCAGAATTCAGTAACATCACTCAGGTGCCTACAGCTTAATGATGCTTAAGAGCTTTTCTGGGCAGGGGCCCAAGGAAGCCACACGTTATCTTTGTGTGTCCCCATTGTCAGTGCCACTGTCTCAGCCCTGACTGTGGCTCCCAAGTGCTGCTGCACTGTCAGCACCCCACGATCTCAGATATTTCTTTTGCCTCCAGATTTTCAGCTTCCTTGAGCAGCCAGCAGACACAGTGACAGCCTCAGCCCATGCACTGGCAAACGAACAGGCAGAGCCAGGTCTATGACATGAAAATTAATTTTTTGCATGTTAAAATAAGAAAAACATTTCTGCAGAACTATCCATTCGTCTGAGGATTTACTTTTTCCTTTATGCATTCATTGTAAGAAGATGTTTCATTGTTTCCTTAGTGATTTATTTCCCTGAATCTTCTCTGATTAAACACTGCAAGATTTATTTCTTCAATGTTATATTCCACATAGAATTTTAATTGTAGAACAGTGGGAAAAGAGCTGGAGCAGAATAAAAACATATTGGTGTAATTCAATTTTTATACCCATTCCAAGACTTTTACCTTTGGGGGATAACTGTGTTTGGGGATGGTGAGGGGAATACAACCTATAAATTCTCCATGAATGATCAGTAATAAAAATAAACGATCTTATTAAAAAATTTACATGAAGCAGTGAAAGGTTGAATGACCGCTTTAGCTTGACAATAGGTGCCATGGGGCATATATATAAAGGAGTAGTGACAGAGCAGCAAAAAACTAATTTTAGTCAAAGAACATTCTTCACTATATCTAGAAAATATGGTACTTTTTGGCACACTTTTGGATTCATCTTCTTGCAAATGGAGCTTTGAAATCAATACATATTACCAACAGAGGTCTTTTCTAACTGCACCGTTGTAAAAATCTGAAGAATTTAGAGGGCATTGTCATCAGGATTTTCCCATCTTAAGGTATTTACAGTACTAACTATTGACAAAAAATTATTTCTTAATACTTCAATCTAAAATTGTGATGAAACCTTTTCATAATGAGTAAGGTTCTTCTCTAATGGGTAGTGTATCACACAGGGCAAACCACTGAAGTGAGACATTTTGGAATGATGGACAGAGAGCTGAAATTCTCATGGCTTCTTGCCTTCCTTCCACCTGAGCACTTCAGCACATTTAGTTTTTGCTGTGTGAATCTCACCATAAATAATCCTTGGTGTTTTTACTACTGAAGCATTTGGTGTCCTTAGGCATGGTCATCAAGTTCCCTGGACTGCTTGGTGCTGTACAGAGCAAAGAGTGGCACCACAACATAAAAAAGTGCTGTACTACTGATCAGCTTGCCAGCTCCAGCAGCCCAGAGGTTCACTCCTTGGATTCTCAGCAAAGACGAAACTGCTGGGCTGAGCTGTGGTGCTGAAGACTTCAGGTGGATTCTCCACAGAGGAGGCAGTGACGCTCTCATTGCAGGATGCTGCCAGGGAAAGTGTCCTCCCACAGGCAGGCAGAATGAGTAAGAGGAAGACAGCTTGGGAAGTCTCTGAATGTGAGTTATGCCTGAAGTAATCGGCACTGGGGAGCTGTCAGGGTCACACCTGGAGAGGGAAGAGGCCAAGGCCAACACAGGACTGTCCAGGAGCTGATGGAGAAGAGCAGAAAGAGTGTTCGAAGAGGCCAAAGCCAAGTGCTGTTTCAAACCAAACAATAAACTGCAAGTCTAGGCAAGAATATTCATCTCTTTTGAGAACCAGGGAGTGTCAACTGCAGCACAATTGAAATTTCAGTCTCAATGAAAGAGAAAACGTTCATTCTGTTGGGAATGGAATGTTTGTGGGTGTATGTCCACACAGTGCTCAAAACTGGTATGAGTGAGACAAAGCTTCCCAGCTCTGATGCTGTGTCTGAGCCAGGATAAGACATTCACTCCCTTCTTTTGATCTGAAATAATGTCCTGAACCCAGCAAAATACGTGATGCAAATTTCCATAGAGTTATACTTTTTAACAGCAAAGAATAGTTTGGTTTCATATTTTTCTTTTATTTTCACTTAAAAAGATTCATCTCAGGATCTAGTTTTCTTTATATCTCAACTTTTTCATCTGTTAAATGACAGAGAAAATAATTATTATTTATGTTAAGAGGCAGTAGGTGGTTCTGCTAAATAGTTTGAAAATGAGCAGTACTGTGGATTTGATTTTAATAGTTCTGGTATCAAGTGGCTTTAATAGAACCAGTAGACACTGCACACTAAATATAGAGATTTTTACTTGTTTTTTTTTCCCCTCTGGTTTTCTATCTGTAGAAGAAAAGAAGATAATTTTAATTTTATAATATGAAGGGGTATTTTTTCCCCATACCTTTTATCCATATTGCAATTTTCAAACTCCTGAAACTACAGACACGTGGATCAAGATTTAGTCTCCATCCCAAGCACCAGCACTTGTTGCTGCACTTTAATCTTGGGCTTTTGGCATTTTACCACTGACTTCACAGATGTCGTGTTGCCATTCATAATTAGTAAGCAAATATTTCATACAGTGTTGTCAGTGGGTAATATTATAATATTGTACATCGTGAATTTAAACAAAAAATAGACAAAGACTAATCCTTGCTAGAATCTTAGGAGATTTTGCAGATGTCAAACAGGCTGGGAGATATCTGAACATTATTTTTAAGGAAAAGATGAAAGTGTTTCACAGCACATCTATCTGTACCGGAACACGAATGATTAATGTACTTGTGGTCCAGCTTCAGCTGGACTTTTTTAGATAACAGCCAAGAAGCAACCTCTGATCTCATATGTCATCTATCAATAGATCAAGAGACAGCTATATATATATACACATATATATATTTGCCTTTCTCATATGTCATATCTTGCATTATAAATCAAGGCTTGGCAAAAAAAGAATATCTAGACATGTCAGATTTCTAATGTATGAATGTATGTCTTTTAATATTTATTAATTCTTATTTTCATTTTTGACTGAGAATCACTTGATATATACTATCATTTGCCAAGTTTCCCTCTGTATTGAAAAACTGTCAATGCTCCCTGAGATGTATTATAGAAGGAATGTCAACTCCTGATTAATCTGTGAAAAGCAGGCCCTTGTTAAGGGGTAGATTTAAAAAAAAACCTTCTTTGCTTTCTAATATAAGTTAAAACAAATAAAAAGAGAAATTTGAAGTTGCCTAGGAATTTGAGGAAAAAATGGAGTCAAAGGATGATTAATTCTTGCAACATGACAAGGACTTGTCTCAGTGTCTTAACTGAGCTTTGGAGATCTCCTCATATTTCTGGAGAGAAGGAAGAGTAAAATCAAACAGCCAAACTTAAAATTGACATATTAAGGAATGTAAGTGCTGCACTCATCATCCTTTCTGTAAATTTGCACAGAATTTTGTATTTATTTTTTTACAGAGTATTGTCCAAGGATACCCAAAGGTGTCTTCCCTTTTCCCCATGCTTTCATTTCTGACAGAAGACCCTCATTATCTCAACAGAACAATTCTGCTTTCATTGCCATGCACTGTAGACTGCTTTTAATTCCTAGATTGTTTCCAGTTTAATACCTAGAAAAAGAAAAGCTTCTTTCAAGAAGCTTTCAGAGGAAGTTTGAAGTCTTGTAACCAAGTCAAACTTGAAAGAAAGTGTTGGTGAATGGCACAACATCTGAATACTGTTTATAGCTGCCCAAATTCTTGCACACAATTGTACATCGTGCTTCATGTTGGTCTTGGAAAAACACCAAGTCAAAGCTATTGTAAATATGCAATCTGAGTAATTTGATCTGTCAGCCTGAAACACTGCCCGACTGTCACATCCTTCATGAAGCAGCTGCTTTTGTGGAATACTTATGTTCCTGTCACTGTAATCCACTGCAAACCAGTAACAAAAGACAAGCAAATATGGAAATTAAACTGCCTGAGGAAAACCTGCAGCTCTCAGTACAGTGAGAACCAGCTCAGATAAGAGGAATTTGATTCTCTTCCTCTGCTTCAGAAAAGCACTGAGCTTGGCCACATGACAGAAGAAATTGGATTACCTGGATGTGAGAAGGTCCGGGACAATTGCATGGCTCATTTTGTCAAGATGAAAGCTCTGCCTGCACTTTTTGGTGCTGAAAACTGAGCCCTTACCCATCTCAGTGCTCCAAAGCTGCTGGCTTGCTGCTGGGGTCTTTGGGAGACAGCAAATTGATCTGATTCTTGATAATAGAACTCATGCTCACTGCATCTACAGTCTCAAATGGGAATCAATCACTTCTCCCACGATTGTGTGTCAGGCATTGGAACAAACCTGGTGCCAAGCGAGGCAGGTGACAGCTTGATGACAGTATCCCAAACAGGGCTGTGGATACACCCAGCTTAAACTGCTGGGGGTTTTTAATTAGAAACATCTGAATTTAATTCTCGAGAAAATGATATTAAATTTATTCCCCACCACCACTGATCAGTTTAAGAAAAAGAAAAGGCATGCATTACTCGTATTTTCTTCCAGGGCTTTTTGTCAGATCAAAGTTGGGCTCTGCATATCCAGCTGTCTGTCTGCCTGTCTACTTATCCATCTGTCTGTCTGTCTATATCAGCTCTTTGGCCTGTTTCATAAAACAACAAGGTTGACATTTCTTGGACATCTTTAGACAAATGCACACAATTCATGAGCCCGAGTTTTTCAAGTAAGAAGTTGCTCCCAGAGATCATTAGATGAGGCAAAACCCAGCCACAAGCAATGTGTGAAGTAAACAGACTTTTCACAGAAGACACTGTCTCATCCTCGTTGTGATCCTTGAATCTGAAATGTAAATCCACTGGGATTATATCATTTCATAGCTCAGAAATTAATGTGCCACATTTCATTAGGGCCTCTGGCTGCTTCACTGCAGAATGTTTTCTCCTCTTTATTACATCTCTGCCTTGCAGTTGGAAGTCCAAAATGGACCAGTCTGGGATTCTGCTGCAGCACCATCTCATCTGACAAACTGCTTAATAAATGCCCCGAAGTGGGGATGTACAACCTGCTCCTGAATAGCCTTTCACCAGATGCCAACAAAATTGTATCCATCTGCCTGATTATAAGAGATTGTAATGATTTTCTTGTCATGCAGCTTCCCCTTCACTGAGCTGAACACGGCTGCTTGCATGTTGTTGAATTGTTCTTCTGTCAGTAGCAAAGATGTTGAATTTCCTGGTCCCTGAATACCATGAACTCCAAACACTGCACGATGTCAGTGGATTTCAAAAATTCCATTGAAAGAACCATCATTCTCATTGGCTATAAATACAGGAATAAGGTAATTTTTTACTCCCCCAATACATATACCCATTATATTCTCATGGAAATGAACACAGCACATGGATGGGACAAAAACCTGCTTAGGGGGAGAAGGAGTATGCAATGGATGTGAAGAAACTCTGAAAGTTCATTTCAGCTGCTGCAATTAGCTCACAGGAACACTGCAGAGTGCTGGCAGCTTTTTGTAAAGGTTTTGTGTAGGCTTTGCACACTAACTATAAAGAAAAAGTATTCAGAAAGATTTGCTATTATTTTTAATATATTATTAAGCATTATTCATGGTAATTTATTCAGGTTTTCATAAAGCTCTCTATCATAAAATGTGCACATTAGGGACCCTGTAAGTGCTTTTTGGTCAGTACGTCATTTCAGAAAAGGATTTCCTGAGGTTGTGCCAACTGACTTCACTGCAGCCACACTGAAATATTCAAGTATCTTCACGGGAAACCCTTCCCTTGGCATTTTATCACTGGTTCTGTTTCGATGTGTCAGCTTCGATGTGGTGATACTTCAGCATTTAGACACCAAGGCTCTGCATCACTCATGGCAGCATTCCTGACAAACGTGGGGCTTCTCCCATGCTTGTGAAGCTTTAGTCATGTTTGCAATATACTTCAGACTCCTCAGAACAGAGCAAAAGCTATTATTTTTTTTTTAATTCCCTATTATAAAGTTGAAGTCTCAGAAAAATCAGTTGGCATTGGTCTTCACCTGGCAACAACCTACTGATTAAAGACGTACATGTGTTATCCACTTCTATTTAAAATTAAAGCTCCCTCTTCTCACTGTAATATGGGTAATTATATTATCTGTATAACCCATTATAGGAAAACAGCTTTTCCAAAAGAAATGTCTCTTCCAAAGTGTTACTTTCTGAGGACTGATATTATTCCTTTTTTTTTTAGCTTTATATTTTATTTTCTTGCATTAGTATACTTTTGATTGAGTTCAGAAGCTGAAAAATGCAACTAATCCATCCTTACCCCATCCCCCTGGATCATTTCTTTCTGTCAGACACCCTCAATCAACGTCTTCTTTATTTTTTGGGTGATGCTCCTTGTTACCTTGCTGTCAGGCTTGAGAATCCTGTCTGAAAAAGAGATGATAAAATAGCGATATGTTAGTAATCTGGTGTGCAGAGAGAAAATATATTTGACTTTCCTTTCTATACATCAAAGTGATTGCTCCTCCCTCCCTACCAAAGTAAGCAAGAACTGAGCTCAGGGTCCCAGCACCCTCCTACTTCCTAGAGGGAGCTAATTAGGGCACCTTTTCTTTTCTTTTCTTTTCTTTTCTTTTCTTTTCTTTTCTTTTCTTTTCTTTTCTTTTCTTTT